>JAGXCT010032886.1:7523-27767 GCA_022495035.1 Philopotamus ludificatus
GGAACGTTTTTAGATGGTGATTCACCAAAAAAAGAACAGAACACGCCTAGCAAGGCAAAGGGGCAAACAGCCGCTGACAAATACTTTCTAAGTGCACGTACATATTTAAAATGCAACTTAAATAATACATTTACGAAAATTTTAATTTAACCTTGAAAATATTGCGTTTTGTCAAATGAACGCTATAGAAGGGAACGATATACACAAAACTGCCGCAAACGCTATAGAAAAAACCCTATAGAAGTGAACGCTATAGGAGGGTTGACTGTATTATACTTTGAGTTTCAACTTTGACATAATGCGAAAATAACAGTTAAAAACATTTTTGATGCAATGAGTAAGTATGCAGTTAAACGAAAAATATTTGTTTTAGAAATTTTGACATTGAATATCTAATAATTCTAGTAGATATAAAGTCATGGAGAGGTGTCAATTTGCGGAATATGGGTACCGCATAAATTATCAGTATTGAACCAAGCATAGCGCATTTCAAGATGCCAATTTTCAATAATTAGAGAACAGAATGAATTAATTTTTAATTGTGATGTCGTTGGAGATGTGAAGTGGTTTCATCAAGTCAATAAAAAATGCAAGAGACAGTGATTGAGCTCCAATCAACCCCCAACTCCTACCCCAAGAAGAGGATTATACCTTTAAGGATATAAAGCAAAAAAGTATTTCATTATAACCAGTTGTATTATGGGCAGACAATTATGACATTGACGTATTGTGCTCATCGTTTGAAAGAAGCCTTAACTTTAAAAAGAACAACCCTTATAAATCTAGGAATAATAATTTTACACCAGGACAACGCTCACCCATAAGTTTAGAAAAATAAGATAAAGAAAATTAATGAATTTTCTTGTGAACTTCTTCCTCGCCTACTTTTTTCTCTGGAATTTACATTTTTTGAGCGGAAAACCATATGGAAAACTAAAATGGATGTTAAAAACGACTTGATTTATTTATTGATCCAAAAAGTCACCTATTTTTTTAATTAGATATCAAAAAGCTCATTAACAGATGGAAAATAATTGTAGAAAACGACTTATGGAACGACCTAATAAACCATAAAATGTATCTGCGATATAATGTTTGCTTTAAATTTAATGGTGTCAATTGATCCAGTATATAAATTGTATATAAAACCTTACAGTTCTTACACGAATAAAATAAAATTCTGACTTTTTCCAGGAATAATTCAACTGTCGCTCAAAAATGAGACGCAAGGTCACGGAAATTCTTTTATATAAATTAAAAAAGTTTCTACCATTCGCTACATACATATTAATATATTATTTTGCGGAGAAAATCGTCGATTGGTATTGGAATTAACACAGAGATTATGTACGCTCTCGGCAAGCGAATCAAATTAATACCACAATCGAATCCATTCACTTTATGATCGAGCACCGCCGCTTGCTACGCGAGTATTAATAATTTCGCATCAATCACAACACTATTAGGGATTCATGAGCCCTTCGAAAACAGGTATCGATGTTATGTTTGCGCAGATTACGATGCTGAATACTCAAACACGCGCTCACGTCACAGGTCACGGTAGAACAATGCGATCGACTCAATGGGATTTTCTATGAATTCCCATAATGGGAACTAATTCTATGCGCTGGACTTCCTGCTCTAGCAATTCAATGGAATGTGACACTGAGCTCAGCGTATCACTCGATTGTATTTTGACAAAACGATCGATACTCGCAAGCCATAATATAATATTAAAGCACCACAAGCAATAGGACGAGAGTCATAAAACAAACCCCTGCGATTTTCCACGCCGTCATAGAACTGAGTCAGCCTTTGCTGCATTGCGATCGATTTTATGAACACATTGTAAAGTGCAAACTGAAACTAAAGGGAACTAAATTTTTTTTCTGCCGAAAAGCTTTTTTTTTTTTAAATATTTTCCATTATTTTCTAACGCTTTTTAGAAGCTTAAAGGCACTTTTCTGACATTATTATTTTATTACCTCTTTATTGATCCGTCACGACAGCTTGAAACCAACGCCGCTGGCCTATCGGGTGGGTCTATTTTGTATGAAAATAGACCCCAAAAATTCCAAATCAAGAATTAATAAATTCTTCGACAATACCTTGATATTTAAAAAAAATGAATTATTCTTTGTATAAAAATAATTAATCATGACATATATTAGTAGAATAATCGGATTGCGGATTCTTCACTTTCACAGCACGATATTTTTTCTCGCTCTCACTTACACATGCGCTTTGTTTTATCTCGCTCATATCCGGTATAGAGTGATAAAAAAACATCGCACCTGATTTCGTTAATGCAGACGATGAATGAAAATGATTATTTTTATTTATTCATTAGACTTTTTAGTGAAATCAAGTAATAAAAATAAGGTTATATAGAATTTGGTCGATATTTTGAATCTTTTAACTAATCTCTTATTGAAATCTCTGATTGAGCTCTCAACGCACGTGTCTATTGCACATTTCACTTAAACTCGGGAAATCGTACCGGATGCGAGCGAGAAAAAACATTTATAATATTTATTCTTTAGGCTTTATTAGACAAATACAAAAGATTTGTGACATGTAGGATTTATATTAGGAGTTAGTCGAGAAAAATCAAAAACTTGGGGTCCCAAATAGATCCCATCGGCACGGCTAGGTTAATGTATTCTACAACGATCTGAATGGTAATCCGATGGTGCAGGATCCAGTGAATAAGGTGGATGAGTTTAAAGTTGCAATTTAAGCTCCCTTATTTTTTCCTGTTTTATTTTTGTCGCGTGAGGCCTCGCGGAATCATTTTTAAGGACCCAATTCCAAAAAAATCCAGAAAAATCCCACCACACACAAACAAGGACCTTCTTTATTGTTAGTGATGATCGAGGGGTTCGAATAGGTACTACTCCGGAAGAAAGCCATTGTTTTCTTCGTACAGGATTATTGTATAACACCCACTTCTCATCTCCAATTAAAATTCACTGCAAAAACGGATCGGCTTCATACCGAGACAAAAGAGACGCGTAGATGGTACATAACGTTGATCGAACGCCGTCTCCATTAATTCCCGAGGAACGCAAATTACTTGCCTGGACTATTTTCCTATGCGACGAAGATGATCCTGAACCGTAGACAATGGACAGTCTGAATCGAGGATCTGAATCCCCCATCGCCTACAGGATATCATCATCCAATTTTTGGAGTCGTCCTTTTCGTGCGATATTTTTGAATCTTTTAAACTACCGATGACACTTGTTTAATAAAAGTCGTAAGTGTGCTTATTCTATTGTTGGCCTTTACATATTTTCCCTTAGTAGAAAAAAACAACTCTCGACACAAACGAACTGTGAATGAGCTCATCGAAGAAATTTTGATTACTTTTCGGTCCCTCTAATACGTAAGACAAAATGAGAGTTTTAATCTTGAAATCTGAAAATTTCATTACGGGGTTCGAGGCTGTGTCGGGTTTGCGAGAAAGCCGTGCGAATTTCGCACGGTCATTATACGGCGGCTTTGAATCGTGCGAATGGCAATAACAAATTCGGGAAATAGAGACCCGACCCCGAATCTGGTCAATTTTCATGTGGCAACCCTGATTCTGGGCCCGTGGACCCGTTAAGAGCCACGAAAATTTTGGTTGGAAATGGTTACGAGTGATACTTGTTGAATCCGGAATCCACATTTTCGTATACACTTGAAATGTGAGAAATTCCAGGATTTTATGGGGCCGTGAAAATTTTACACACCCATCTCACAAAATGAGGTTACGCATTTAAAGAATAAAATATTTCAATAATATATTTATGCATAAAATTAATGGGGAAAAAAACACCTTTCTCGTAATAAATTTATTAACGGCGTATTAAGTTTGCCGAATTATGCGGTTCGGGCTCAATTAACTTTAATGGAGAAATGGCCCAATTTATTAATAAATTAATTTGTAAAATTAGGGCTATTCCAATAAACATTGTATTATTCATGGGCAATTTAATTTCATTCAAATATTCATCATAATCCGGAAAATTCATGAAAAATTTATTCAACGTGACGCTCTCGGTGCAAATCGATATTTGCACTAGAAAAAAAAGTATGTCAATTACATTTACATATAAAACAAATATAGGCGAACCTTCATTGCACATAGTTATGATAGCGCAGTCCCCGATTACAAGGTTAAAATATTAAACAACCTCCATATTATCCTTTTTTATAAAAAATAAATTAAATCCTTTTTGCATAATTATATACATAAAATGGTTTTGTTTTATTTTAATCTAGTCGTAATCAAAAGAAAATTCATTCGACTGCGATTTTATTTAATGAACCTAATCCTTTACTTTGGTATGTCGAATTTTTCCGGTGGATTTTATGCAGTGGGGGCTCGTGGGTAAAATATTTGGGGGTACTCTGGAATATTAAAAAAGTATATTTCGTTTATATTTATTTTAAAATATAACAAAATAATGTATGACAAGCGGCACGTGGCTTAAAGAATCTGTGAGTCAGTATAACTGCACCGAGTTGCAGCGCGACACGTCGCTTAACGGCGAAACTCCCCCCCCCCCCGCACTCTACACTCCTGGGGGTGCTACAGATTTTTCTGATAATGCTATAGACAATTACAGACCTGGTCAATTCTGGACCTATTTTATTAGGAATATTGTAAAACCACGTCAGCTTATTTTTGCCCATCCACCGTTCGTCTTTTACTTATCCCCTGCTTATTTAATTTAATATTTGCTAAAGGGGTTTTAATAATTTTTGACAAATCACAGTAATTTTCTTTATTAAAAGCAGCTTCAACACTTTCTCTGTCGTAAGTTTCCATCAATTCTTTTCTGACAACTTTTCAATCAATCTCCAAATATATTCTAAGTATCTTCCAAACCACGTTCAATGGTTTGAAAGATATATATTTTTATGTCTTCCGTCGAATATACAAAAATCTCTCAACATAAGTTCTTAGAAACAGAACGTTTGTTTAAACTTACTTAAGATTGATTTAAAGATGTTGAAAAAAGCTGATATTCACAATCAAAGGATCTTCCAGATCGGAAGAATAAGCTAAAGCATTGTCTAAAACTAAGAGGTCATTCACTTCTCACATATTATTCCAAGTCTATAGTTTTAACCCTTTCATTGCGGTAGAGCTAAACATGAATCTGCATCCGTACCGTTTTTTACCGAATTATTTTTTTCGGCAAAGTGATTTGTTTACACCGTTTCACACTATTGTATACAATCAGATCAGAAAACTATGCAAAAGTGAAAACTAGGATATATTCATCGATCTTCATTGATAAAGTAATATATATTCGTTATATTCTTGGAATAACAAATCGAAAAAAATATCGTAGTGCTAAAAAATGTGAAGCACACTATCCGACCCTCACTGAAAGAGACCCACACATCGAAGGGTACTCAAAATCAGAACATGACTTGAATACAGCACACGGATCGTGACTATAAAACTATAGCGGCATGTTTCAATTTACTATTTTATTGCTTTATTTACCTTTCTTACGATTGATCGTTAATTTATTATGTTTATGAACTGATTATAATGCGATAACTTCCACTGAATTATCTCTAGTTTATCTGTAATCACCACTAATATCGATCGCAACGCGTGTTATAGACGATTCGTGTGCCCATGAGCGTCTGGGGCGCCGCGGTGAGAGTTAAATTAACTTACTGTTAGCCAAGCACATTTTTGCAGCATAAACCAGTAAACAGTAGTTTAATCTATATTATATTCAGACAAAGACATTTATTATTTTATTTATCTACATAATCCAAGTAATGATGACGTTTAAAATGACATGCAGTAATGCATTTGATCAGTCATTCTATCTCTCATAATGATAGCGATATGAGAGCGAAAGAGATACGGCGATTACTATCGCATCCATATCACAATCCCTGCCATAATGCGATTCCTATCTACCGCTCGACTTGATTTAATTTTTCACTTAGTTTCGATCATTTTTTTTATATCATACTTAAGATCGGAGATACTCGGGGATTACAATGATATATTTGCACACTCCAAGGAGTAAAATACGAATATGTATACGGCGAGAGAAGGATGGAAAATCATTAAAATAAAATTCATCGACTGTCGTGTCGCGAGTGTCTCGCCCCCTCGAAGAATTCCAACCGTATATTTATTTAAAAGGGTGAAGTCTCAAGACTCGATAAATAAAAAAAATCGAGACAGAATTATTCGCCAACATTGCGAAAAATTTATATACCAATTTTGCCAGTCAATTTGTGTTAAATTGGCTTATCGCCGCTACTGATGCTAATGCCTTAAACGCCATATTAAATTAATTTCTCATATCATACGCCGAATAATCAAATATATTTATAATAAAACACGCGAAAAATAATGCATTCTTCGTCTGAATTTTTTAAATTATATTTATTCAGCCGGATATTTTTTAATGCTATCTTAAATTACCGCGTCTTATCGTAATTGGACATATTTTATGTCACTAGACAGTTTCGACATAGTTTGCGGTAAACACGTATTATCGTAACCCACATGTGAAGAAGGATAATTATCCTTTTCAGGCTAAGGCCGCGTGCGATAATAATAATAAAAAAAATGAAATTACAAAAGCAATAACTCGTCAAAATATAGTGACAGCATAAAATAATCCATTGTCTCGGTACACTTATCCATACGTGTCAGAAATGGGACAGAGGCCTCTCTTAAGGCCCATTTCGGTGAGTTGAATGAGGTGCGGGGAGGGCGAGGTTGAATAATGAAGAAGAATACTTGAAATGTCTTACAAGAGAGTGATGAATATAGATGAGTCTATAACTCCGGTGGCATTTCTGAAAGAATTTCATCACCGCATCATTACTTCCATCCGCCGTGCTAACGGACCAAAGTAATGAATTTAAATACGAAAAATAATTCGAAGCTCAAATTTTAATCGATATAATTACACGACAAAAGCGCGCAGAACAAAATTGTTCGTTAACGACGAGTTAAACTTAATTTGTCATATGGAATTCATCTGTAGAACATGGAATTGAACTAAGCCGATCGACATTTATGCCCCTCCCCTGTCATCAGTATGTAAATTAAGATATCCCAGAACAAGCAAACACAAGAATAATCTAGATCTGCAGCAATATAATCCCCGGGTCGGCTCTGCCAACTTCATAATGTAAAGTATATCAATCAATAGAGGTGTAGGGGCTTAATCATTGGTAATGACTATCATCTACAATGGCAGAGGAAGAATAGGATCTAGTGAATATCAACAGTATCGATAGCACTTATCCATCTTACTTCAAACTGCTCAACCACTTTTCACAACAGTTATTATTTATTTATTATTTATTTAAATGGGCTTCTAACCCGAAGCGGGTCTTTACCACCTTGAAAACACTACGCGACCTCTGCCGGTTCTGGGCTTATTCTATCCACCTACCAAGAACCAGCAGAGACCCGTCCGTCTCAACTCTGATGTTAATTAACACTTTATGAGCCGCAAGGTTTTACATCGAACCTAGCCTGGGGCCGCATGGTTTCATGTAATGATAATCCAAGCTAACATGCACGTGTATCCACTGTGGTCAAATAGTAGAATTACATTGTGCATCGTTATCAGAAAAATGCGAAGTATGGCTCTCACGCCAAAAGGCGTGAACGGCTCATAACGCTTGGCTACAAAATCACGCCAAAAGGCGTAAACGGCTCATAAAGCGTTAATATAAATTATTATATAGCAGCGATGATTATTATAGCTATCATAATTAAAAATAAAATTTCTAGAATACGTCCGTGGCAGATTGATTTCACGCATATAGAAAATCCGAGAATATCCTCTTGTCTCGATGTTTTTTATGTCTTCAACAGTATATTTGATGCTTTATAGACAAAAAATATAAAAAGGCATGTTTCTACATGTTTTCACAAAATATAAAGGCTTTACAGTTTGGCTTAAATGATTCAACTGGAGCTTACCCCTGATCTTCTATCTAATCATTTATTCCTTAGACACGCATTAAACGTGTGACCTGAATTTAAAACAAAGTACATACTCTAATGCAGGTATTTCCGTGCACAAAATCTTAGCTCCAGGATCATGTAAGCTAGTGGTTACCACAATGTTTCCTACGGATCCGTGGCGGTCCTTGTGACCGCTGAAGGGATCTATGATAAATTAAAATTAATTAGGGGATGC
Organism: Philopotamus ludificatus; assembly: GCA_022495035.1. Classification (NCBI taxonomy): domain Eukaryota; kingdom Metazoa; phylum Arthropoda; class Insecta; order Trichoptera; family Philopotamidae; genus Philopotamus; species Philopotamus ludificatus. The sequence continues at coordinate 15,719 of JAGXCT010032886.1, forward strand.
GTGGACAACGTCAGGGATCTGCGAAAGGTTTATTATAAGTAAAATAAGTAGTAAACGTTTTCTATACAAACAATGTTTGGTATTTGGGCAAATAAAGGAGAATGCTCTCAGTTTTCAAATCTTTCAAAACTTCAAAAGCGAGACGAAAGTTTCCTTTATTATTGTCAACACTTGACGACTCTTCGTTCTGAACTCAACCAGAGATTTTAAAACATTCTTAACTTGGTGTTCCCCAATCAGGTGCTGTTAAATCCTTCTTCAAGTAGACCCACAAACTATAATGTACCAACTTATTGAATTATCTACAAATGAGGAACCGAAACTAATGTTCGAACTAGAATACTAACAATTCTGGTTACAAAAAACATATACAAATTGTATATCCTTCATTATGGATCACTGTACAGAAGCTGTTGAATGCTTTCCCGTCTTTCTATTAACTGTAAACCCTCATATAACGCTCCCTGCTATACCGTAGTCTTCCATAACAAGTTCGACGGTCCCTTCAATAGCGTACAAATAACGTAATTTACAATAAAAAATAACACGTGACAAGTCTTTGGTTTCTATAATGCAAGTTTTCTATACGTAATCCTGATTTCTTTGTTATAGAAGGACTGACTGTAGTAGAACGTAGATTTAGTACAGTTATGAGCCTCATTTTTATATAATATATTTTTTTAAAGAAGCAAAATATATTTTTTTAGGCAAAAAAACGGAAATTTCCATTATTGAATTTGACATAATTAAGCATGTATTATTAGGTATGAGACATATGCATTAGAATAGAATAATTTTAAGAGCATACGAGAGTAATTCACATAAAAATTGGAAAACAATCGAAAAAATACAGCCGTATTTAAAAAAAAAACTAGGATGCGTGAAATAAATCTGCCACGGGTGTACATTTATTTTTTTTATTATTTAATTTAAGCCACTATTTTTTAAACTACTCTGCGTATTTTTATCATAATTCAGCCATTCATGCGATAACTTATGCTTTTAAGTACCAAGAATTTTTACAATCATCACGCAATTCTTAAAACTAACTTTTATCATAATTAACATGCCATATTTAATAGGCAAAATCGCAGATAAGCCCTATTAAATATATAAAAAAAAATATTCGAAATAACGAATCACTGTCTCTCGCATGATTAAACCGGAAACGTAAAGAAATTAACGCCGATACGAGCCGAGATGAAACGATTGCGCCATCTTGTTATTGGCCGGAAATGGCGCGAGTTTCGATCGCTCGGCGCCCAAATTCAAATTCAAACCGATTAATTCGAATTAAAAAAATATAAATAACACGTCAAATATCGCAATTCACGTCAATGACACACTTATTTTTTGTGTTGAAAAAATATATGAATGAAAGATCTATTTTACTAGCCGACAATATGATAAACCTGAGGTCACACGATGACCTACGCGATGACACAATGATAACATTATCATGCAGATGTGATGCAAATTGTCATTCAATCACATGTCACATATGACGAATTTTATATCGTTTCGCTTACCGCCATTGGAACTCTATCAGTAGATTAATTAGATTATGTGAAACAAGTGGAGATAAATTCATACCTGTGGATAAAAAAAAACAATATATTAGTACAATAATATTTTTAGAACCACTGATATTGCATTGACATGAAATAATGGTATATGTTAATTCAAAAAATAGATTATTCTAGGAATAAAAATAGTTATTCATGAAATGCTTCATAATATGGTCGATATTTTGGGTTTTTAACTAATCAATATGAAGCGTGAATCCCAACGTTCTCGGCGATGTCTCCCCACAGACTGAGCTCACACAGCACGTGTCACTTGCACATTTCACTCGCACTCGGCACATCGATGCGGGCGAGAAAATATATCGCGCGTGTGGAAAAACAGCGAATAATTGCAGACAATGATTATTTATAATATTTTTTCTTTAGACTTTTTTGGACTTATACAAAAAGTTTGTAACATGTACGATTTATAAAATTCGATATTATTAGGTGTGGTAAAATTTTTCGCATGAACATATTCTTATATTTTTCCACACACGATCGAAACCAATCTATGAATAAAAGCGCAAAAAATGACAATTGTATTGACCGAAAATCCAATAGGAAATGAAATACGTCTAGGGTTTCCTTATATAAAATAGTTTTCTTTCATTGGGGGTTGACGCCTCACTGATATTCCCAGACATGATATCGAATCGACGCTATTTATATATATGAGATAAATATATAATATTATATAAAATCGGATAACACTGTATTAATCAAATTCTTTCATGTGAGGAGACAATAGACTCTGCGACTTAAAAATAGATTCATTACACAGAACTTGGCAATTATGAGTCAAGTACCTCGGAGGCTGACTAGACGCCGAACTAAAATAGATTTTTAATAAATATAAAAACGTTTTTCGTCTCATCAATATAGCCATTGAACCGCTGATAATAATCTCATTAAAAATAGTGATCATATTTTCGTAGAGCATAAAGCAGAGATTGCCAAAATAAGCTTTTTATATCATATAATATTTTGATAAAATTATTTATAACTTGTTTTAATTACGATTACGTTTATAAGTAATAAATTGTATAAATCGTTTCTCCGAAATAGCAGTTAAATTTCATGAGTAACTAAGAATTTTAGTGCGAGAAATTAATCCGCCATGGGTGTAACATTTGCTAAACGTTGCTATTTACTTTAACATTCCAGAATACTTCTATCCCAGTCAAATGCCGAAAAATATCAAGCAATCTTAAACCAGATGAAGTATTGTGGGACCCAATAAAACACCCGGTCCAGCTTCTTGCCTATGCTGACGAAGGAGACATTGTGACCAGATCTCGGGCGGCTCTCAAGGGTGCATTCCCAATAATGATGAGAGCAGCAATTGGCATGGGACTGAGGAGCAACGAGACCAAGACAAAATACATGCTCATATTCCAAGGACGTATCCTTGAACCCCTGAGAGTCGAAGAGTACAGCTTCGACTCTCAGGAATTCACATATCTCGGCTCAATTATTACAAAAAATAATAAAAAATCAATTTATAAGTACGAAGAAGAACCATGCTGGCAAACCGGTGCTACTTTAGACTTCAGCAGCATCTATGTTCGAGATTCTTCTCAAGGAAAACTGAAGTCATGCTCTACATGGCCCTCATCTGGCCCGTCCCAACATAAAGTCTGAATATTGGACTTTGACAAAACAAGAGAGTAACAACTTAATATCCTATAGAGGAGAATTTTGAGACGGATATTCGAAGCCGTATTCGACGACGAGCTGTGCCAAGTATACGTCGTTGTTGTCGTCTATACGTGTTACCAGACACCAGTGAGCCGGTCACGTGTCAAGGATGCAAGACACTCAACTTATGGTTAACAAGCCTTCCAGTCCCGGGAGACCAAAGCCGATGTGGCCGAATTGTGTAAGGTGAGACCCTAAAGATGGAGGATGGAGCGACATGGCGGCGGACCAGATAAATGGAGAAAGATGTTGGATGAGGCCAAGACTCTACATGAGAGCTATTGCGCCTATGATGATCTGATAAAACAACCAGTATATAAAAGTTGTGTTTCATTTCTGATGGTAGAAGATGTACGTCCAATGCCAGCAATGGCCAAGAGAGGGAAACTCTTTACAAAAAACCGCATACCAAGACGGCTTCCCGCGGTATGGACACGAAAGGGGAGCAATCACGTCACGTGTGAGACTCAGGTTCCTTTGACCTCAACTACCATGCAAGAGTTTGGTAAGGCCCATGCCCTCAGCGAGTGAGAGCCTTGTGGCTGGCAAATGATGATGATGATGATATGAAAGTACATATGAATCTATGTATCATCCTTATCATTTTCCAGCCATTTGAAGGGGCGCGTTGTCCATATGGCCAGATTGTGCGGCGCACACAGGCGACGTGAGTGGAAAAAATTAAAAATAATAAATATTAATTCTTAACACATTCCGGTCCGCTGGGTTCCGCGCCGAGTTTTGCGTTGGGCTGGGCGATTTCGCGAAAAAAATAGCAAAAGTAATGTACTTCAGGTAAATCGATGTAACTCTGATACCATTTAAGTTAGGTCAATATTTTTTTTTGTTCAGAAAGGTTATCACTATGTAAAAAAAATAATAGTTCAAAGCTTCTCATAAATGATTTTGGTTTAACATCAGCGTCAACAAGGACTCGAAAACGCGTCCCCCGTACTTCTACGTTGGTCCGCGAAGACGCGTTTTCGAGTCCCCCGGACCGCATCGTGTTAATATCGAAAAAATGTCCTAATACTTGTTCATAAAATGGTATTTTTATTGTAGAGGGGGATAGGGTTAAACTATCGAATGGTAGTCGAGGAATTTGGGTCTCACACGTGAGGTGAATCAATGCTGTCTTGGTATGCAATTTTTTCTTAAAAGTTTTTCCTCCCTCGGCCATTTCTAGCATTAGACGTGTATCTTCTACCACTATTGGTATCCGATTTTACCATCCCACTGTGTCCAGGCAAGTAGGAGGGGGGTTTGTCTTAGCACTCGTTTTCATCTTGTCTAACCATTCTGCAGACCGTTCTCTGTTTAACCCTTTAATCGCCAAGCAATAAGGATTTTCACCGTACGCCGTATAAACTTAAAATAAAATGAAACGGCTAAACATATCGACATTCTAACAATGACATTGCCTTCGAAAGATGTCTCTGCATTAATTTTCATTTATAAATATTATATTTATTCATAAATAAATTCGTAGTAGCGTTTGCCGTGGCGCTGTTGGTTAGCCGGTTTCGCGTGCCTGCACGCCGTGGCGTCTAAACGGTTAAGAACAAAGACGATCAATACCTGTTGAACTTTTATATAAGGTTAGGAATTATTGTTATTATTCTGATTTAATAATCCTTTTGTTGAGGAAGAACAGCTGAAACAGGTGGTTTTGACTCTTTTGCCACTCTTTCGTTTGCTATTTTTGCCTCAACACGACGAAACCCTTCATCCAATGACGTCACATGCACTTCATTCACCGGCTACTGTCCTACACGGCACCCCCAACCGTTCTAAATTGATTGGGCAGGTACGTATACGTTCCGAGGAAGGGTTTATTAAGGATTTGCGGAATCGCACATCTCGTAAAAGGGAATCGCATCAAATGGGATTGGGCGTCAAACAAAGCGACAGTATGCGGGCACACTGTGACGAACTTGGCTATAATACGATATGGTACCATTATACTGTTATTATTGTCCGTGATCTTATTTGTTACTCTCATACGGGCACAACCCAGAAAAGGGTACACATAACGATAATCATGCAACCTTTCAACTTTACGACAAAGCGGATTTCGGGTCCATACCTCAGAGACGGGCCATTTTTTTTTCGACGATATAAAAAAATTTTTTTCAGCCAACTCATGCCGAATTTGAATTTTTCTTTCTGACCCCAATTTTTGGGTCGTTCGGACGCTACATAAATTTTAATGGCGCGCAGTAAAACTCTGTTATTTGCAAGGAGGTGGAGTCTAGACGAAACCGAATTGTATATCGTTATTGTGTTAACCGTGTTAATAACTCGATTAATCGACGGTTAATCTAATTACTGGCCACGTACTCGAATTCAGAACGATATTAGCGGCCGTGATCGAAATTGCAATCTAAATTTATTGCATTAACTCTAATTCGTGCAAAACAATTAACACAAATAATTCTCATTATAAAATATTTAATAATTAATTCAAATAATAATATCAATAATAAGTTATTTAAAATTAGATAATGATATTTTATATCAACATGGAAATTTGATTTTATTTTTCTACGCATTTTTCATTAATGTGACTTGAATCAAATTGTATTCAAAAAAATTCTATAAACTTAAAACTTATCTTATTAGAAACAAATAAATATATAAAGTCGTTCACAATATATAAAATTAATAATTTAAATTAAGTATGAATACTTCAAATCAGTAGGAAGAGATCGTCTGAAGTGGGTCTCTCAGGGCCCCAAGCATTTAAAGTGAAGATATTGATGAATTCTTTATCACTAACTTACCCTTTTTTCATAAAAATAGATTATTCTAAGCATAAAAACAGTTATACATGATTTGCTTTATAATTAAGTCGAAATTTTGGATTTTTAAATAATCAATATGATGGATAAATGACAACGTTCTCGGCGATGTCTCGCCGCAGACTGAGCTCTCACCGCACGTGTTAATAGCACGTTTCACTCGCACTAGGCACATCGTACCGGATGCGAGCGAGAAAAAACATAGCGCGTGGCAACAGCAGTGAACATTGTTTTTTTTTTAGCAATTTTTGACAATAAAGGTCAATGATTATTTATAATATTTATTCTTTAGACAAATAAAAAATGTTTGTGACATGGATTTATATTAACACTCAAGGACCCGGTCCCGCGTTAGTGCGGAAATTTTCGTAAACGGTAAACAACCGCTCCCGCACTAACGCGGGTTTACACGAAACGTGTTATCTAATGCGCTACAAAAGGCTTTTTTTTAAAGTTTTACGACTGGACACAGTTTCATTCATTACTCTGCATGCCCTTTAGCAAAATATGAAGCATATGTATTTATTTATAGTTAAAGCTATGCTTGATATATTAGATTATTTAAATCGAAAACTTACCAGTACTTACACATCGACTCTAACAAATTTAGATTTTTGTTTATCCATTCAAAAAAATAACTTTTTTGGAATATTTATGTGGCACAACCCGTCACATCCTTTATTACAAAGCTAAAATTACTTACATAATATAATAATTCTCTTTTGGTCAAATTATCTCCAAAAGGAAAAAAGATATTAAGCATTTTTTACAGATACGCGCAAAATCGCAAGATCGATAAAAAGATGCGGGTTTAGGTGTAAGTTTCGCCTGAAAACAGCGGGTGCTTGAGTGTTAAAAGAGTTATTCGAGAAAAATACTAAAAACTTAGGGTACCTAACATTAACTATTAATAACTAATTAACGTTTTTAAAGTTTACAATATAAAAAAAAAACTAATTAAAACTAAAATGTGAATACTCGAGGAAATACAAATCTGTGAAGAGTGATCTAAGGGGGCAATTTTGATTAAAGGTAAATTTAGAGGGCGTTGAGGGCCATCTGCTGTTCCATAAATTTATTAAGTCAAACGTTTGGGAAGAGTAAGTAAATAAAGCCACATATTTAATTATGATAAATATTTTTTTCGACATATTTAATTTTTACCAAAATTTTCAGGATGCGCGGCTTCTTTTTTCAGACAAAAATATCAGCTAACGTGTAACTAACAAAATATTTTTACTAGGCCCTTTCATCTACTTTTCTCGGGTGATATTTCCAGTTTTCAAACAAACATTATAATTTTATAGCTGATTGTTTTTAATCCCTAATTATCGACTTAATTGAATCGAATAAATACTCTATTTTATTATTATACCTATTATTTTATTTTATATATTAAGATTTCCTCTCTGCCGTGCATAAAGAAAATCATCAAAAAAAATCTCAAGAAATCACTCTATAAATTTAAAATGAAGATTTAAATCATCTAACTAAAATATAGAAGAAACATGGAGTTGAAAATAAGACCCAGATGAATATGAAAACATCCTAAGAAAATCATACATTTTGATCGATTTAAATAGATATGCCAAATAAATATTTGAGAACCTGGTTTTAAGTAATACAAAATTACGGAAAATATGGCATTGTGATGATTTTTTTAAATATTATTTCTGTAGTAATATTTTAAATAATTAGGCTAACAACAGATTTTTTAAATCACATAATTTATTATACTATTTCGACACAATTTATTTAGGATTTAACGATCACTTCAACCTAACACGTAAAACAACATTATAAAATTTTATTGTATTACCGCGGCTTAAAAGAAATAAACATAACAAAAATGTTTTTACACCCAAATTTTATTTTTTTGTAATACTAATTTAATACAAATCCATCTGTTTGTATTATTTAATTTATTTATCCCACGAAAATATACTAACGCAATGATAAAAAAAACAATAATTCATCATGGGTCGCGAAATTACGCATATTTTCTTTTTAATTACCTATAAAACATAAACGTTTATTAAAAATAAAATTAATATATTATGAATGAATGGATTATCCGAAAAATAACACATAAATTGTTAATAACACACGCGTGCTATGCAATTTAATGATATATTTGATTAATTAAATATGCCATCACCTTTAACAACCACATGACCACGCAATAAATTATGCATTGGTAGTACGGCGAATTTTAAATCAGCCACAGCGCTTCTAAAACCGTCGATGTAAATATAAAGAAAAAAAATATTCAATACACGCGTGTACTTTTACATAACACGAATTTGACCCACACGTACGGACATAAAATAGATCTTTGTATCTCTTTGAACCTTAGAAATGAACGAGGATCACAGCGATCAAAAGGATACGTGACTATTTATATTATGTGTCGATTGCCAGGAATTGAATGTAACATAATTTATTTATAGTCAGTCCTCGACTTACGCGATTTCGGACTATAAAAGAATTTAAAAATAATAATTCTACCTCCGAATACAATTTAATATTACCTACGAAATACATTTAGGCAAGCAGTTGGAGCTGTTGATGGACAGAACGAAAATCGTTAACATTTATGAAGCTGTTGTTAAAATGAATAAGCTCATCCCCCAATTGGTTGAGGAGAGTAGTACACCAACTGAAGAAGTTGAAGTAGTTATTCAAGATCAAGAGGAAGAAGATATCGTTAGTTTGATTTAGTCAGTCATTCAGCGGAAATGACCAACGATGTATTGATGAAACTTGAGAACGGGCGAATAGAAGATTTTTTTCAGAAGGGGAGGAATTAATTGAACAACCCAAGCAATTTGAACTGCGAAGATGATTATCCGGAATGGATTAGCTGGTCTTGAAGCTCAGGACCCTGATCCATCCCGGATTCTGAAACTAAACAAGTCATCAGTGATTTAAAAAGATTAAAAATGGAAATAGGGATCTTAAAGATGGCACACGAAAAGAACGACCCTAAAAATTAAATGATGATACAGTAATATCACGTAGAACTTATCTCGACGTTATAGGAGGGTTTACTGTATCCTGAAGGCGATGGTGGATTCAGATTCTCATCAAACAATTAAGGAATTATCTTTGAAGATTGGCAGTCCATGGTCTACAGGTCAGGACCATCTTCGTTGCATAGGAAAATTAAACAGGCAAGGAATTTGGGTTCCTCATGAATTGACGAAAACGGTGCTCGATCAACGGCGTACCATCTGCGTATCTCCTTTGTCTTGGTATGAAGCTGATCCGTTTTTGCGACGATTTGTAACTAGGAATAAGAAGTGGGTGCTATACAATAATCCTGCACGGAAAAAATCATAGCTTTCTTCCGGAGAAATTCCTGTTCCGACCCCTCGACCATCACTAACAAAAAAGAAGGTCCTTATTTTAATAACTCTAGCGAATGAAACAAGAGCTCATAAAAAAACGAACTGATTAATAACAAAAAAGATCGTTAACCCTTTCAATGCGGCGGGTCTAAACACAATTCTGCATCTGAATGCGGTGCCGTTTTGGACCAAATTATTTTTTTGGCGAGGTAAATTTGTATTCACCGTTTACCGCTATATTAAACCATTTTCCTATAAGAGATTTATGCAAACATGTTGATTAGGATATGTTCTTCCATCTCAACTAAAAAAATAAACTCGATTCGCTTTATTTTCGTAATAATAAATCGAACAAAATATCAATTGCTCAAACAGAGATTAAGTGAGAAAAAAATGGGAATGCGAATCAAAATCAAAAATGCGAAATGCAATTTTCTTATACCATTACATCCGTACACGTGTATGTAGAACATAATGTACGTTAAACACCCTTAACAACCCCTGAGCCGAGATACGTCACCGATACTACTGCGGAGATTAGAATGAGACACCACGCGCGATTTGAATCGTTACTATTCATATTTACATATTACATGGTTCCTATAAATTTCTTGTGATATGTTGTATATTTATTGATAGCTGTGTTTATTATCTGATTTTTAAAACAGAAACAACATCATAACTCAGTCTAGTTTACATGTAACGACAAGTTAAAGTTTTAAAGAATCTCGCGCATGTACGACATGCGGCCGCACCCTGGACACGATTTGTATGCGCATGTACGTCATGCGCCCCGCACTAAAAGGGTTAAACACGAGGCCTCAAAAATAACACAGGAAAAAATAAGGGAGCTTGGATTGGAACTTTTCACCCATCAACCCTATTCACTGGATTTTCCGCCGTCGGATTGCCACCTTTTCAGATCGTTAGAGCATATATCAAGAGATAAAAAAAGAATGATGTTGGAGAAGTGAAAACGCACTTAGAAAAGTTTCAATTTCAATGAAAAATTGAAGGATTTTTTTAAAAAGGGAATCGAACAACTGCCATCTTCCAAAAATAAAACGTATTTTTTGCACAAAAATGCAATATTTTGTGCTTTCCTCGACTTACGCGAAAACCATCGGAATCAATTAATCGCGTAAGTCGAGGATTTACTATATATATATATATGAAATATTTTAATACATCGCATGCCCTTAAAAGCAAGGGGTCGTAAAACAATAATTTATTCGCAAATTTTATATTCTTCCACGGTACAAATTTAATGTCACCTGTGGCGAGTAATTTAACATTGCGTTTTACAACTATGGCATTGTTTGCCGAATTTTAAAATGTTAATGCAAATTTTACACGTACGTTGCATATTTTTTTTGTTAATAAAAAATATATATAAATTAAAAATGGTAGACAGTTGGATGTCCATTGATTTAGCTGCACGAAAAATAGACGTCCCGCTATTCCGGCAGACCGGATATGACGTAATCATGAGCTAATTGAGCCAGTTGTGGCGCATGTCCTGTTTGATGGAAGTGGACCAGTACAACAGTTGTCAGGATATGACCTCTACCTACATTGTTCCAGGATTGCGTGAAATAATAATAAATAACGAAATAATCCGCAACAATTTTTATGGCGTCGAAAAAAAACAACAACCGCGTTGACATTTATGACGGCCATTAGTTTCGAGGAACACTTTTAATTAAACCTTTTCTTTATTTCGCGCAATATAACTCGGGCTCGTAATTTTTTTCATGAATAAAATAAATATTAAATTACTACGAAGATTGCGTCGCATATTTTTTTAATTAGATTCAATATATGATCCATTTTTTATATATTTGGAGCAGGAAACGCTCTCGTAACAATCTCGACGCCATAAAAATTTAAGGTATTGTTACGATTGTCACGTTACAAACGGTTCGTGATTAATTAACATGGCGAATGTTAATTTTTCGCGTCTGTTTATTTTCGCAAAGCAAGGCTGAAACGTTATACAATACGGCGACAATTAAAACGTAGCATTTCCATCACTGCGAGGCTATCTAGATGGAAATGAACAAAGGGCGGGGCTCAAGGTGTTAAATGAGCAAATGAAAATTAAATATTCCACTATGTGAATACCGACATTGCTGTTATATATCGCCGTACCCTCGCTTTATATAGGTCAATTTATTTTTTTCACGTCCAAAAAAATGCGTTGATAATTAAAATAATGAGCGACATGATGTTTTCAGTCGAAAATAAGCTGAAAATATTTTTTTAAACACGTAGGTAGTATTTTATTATAATAATATATATGAGATAAGACATGAACCCATATAAAAATAAGTTTTATACTAATTATCATAAAAAAAACTGCGATGAGGAAAATTGTGTAGGAAAATTCGAAGAAACTATGATTTCAGTGAATTCTCCATGACATTGGCCAGGGTGAATGTAAGTGCGAGAAACCCCATTACCTGCCCTTGTTTTAAAAAAAATATTTATGTGGTAGTTCGGCGCGTTGGAATTAATTAATTTAATGTCATCAATCCTTCATTGAATAAATAATTATTAACAAATAATATAAATAGTAATCCAACTGAAATAATATTAAAAAAAAATAACCAGTGTCGTGGTTTGACACTGG
>JAGXCT010032887.1:0-44934 GCA_022495035.1 Philopotamus ludificatus
ACATTTTTAAAATTGTACCAAAGTCGAAGCCGCCTGAATATATGTACGTATAGCGAAAAGTACGAAAATATAATGTACTAAAATCGAAATTTGTGGACATAGTGATAGTTAGTTTTACGTGAAACCTTTATCAATGACGATTATTATTTTATTGACATTCTTTATCGACAGCTGGTAAAACAAGACATTGAAATATAACCGGAAAAACTGTCTCTGACACGGTCAAAACAATAATATTACCGTCAACGCTTCTATAGCGTCGAGATAGGGACACGCCATTTAAACCCACCCTATAGAAGACTAGGTACCCATACAAAATTTGGGGTTAGATTTTTTTAATTGTTAGTTTAATTGAACGAAATCAATACATTCAACAATTTTACATTCACATATATTAAATGAGCTTCTTATATTTTTTGTTTTCCAATGGGTATTTTCGGTTTATGTATTATATATTAATATGTAATTTGATTTTGAAAATTTAGCGTTATGTAGAAAACGGCGCTCTAGAATTAAGCACAATAGGAGGGACTGTCGTACACGCTGCTCTATAGCAGGGAGCCCTATAGGAGGATTGAGTGTATAGATTTTCTCATGAAGATTTTGCGATTTATCAAGTTCTTTGAATGATTTTTCAATAAATAAATATGACATCGTAAGAAGTAAAAAAAAATCAATGGCACAGATCGATAAACATTTGGACACTTGAGATGATCCATCAAATGGTCGTTATTCCACTTGAGCCACTTTTTTATTCCTGAGTGTTCATCAAGTCGAGTATTCTTCAATTTTACAATTATGATTGTATTTTAGTAGAATTTTTCACGAAAAACTTTTTATTAACTTTAGAGACTGAAACGAATATTGATTGATTCGAGGCAATTCTCTAATTTTCACTTTTTTAGCCTGCATCAATGTTTTAGATTTTTTTATTTCATTGCTGTTATGGTTCTTTTTTTGCAGCGATTAACTCATTTGCAATCATTGGATTGAGATGCAATTAAAACGTACTTGTTTTTTTCTCACTTTCGAACAATATGAATATGAACAAGACAAAGGCAATTCTGAGAAAAAATGTTTAACTCGACCAAGTTTAACTCGACATTTTAGATTACATTTCTTAAAATCAAAGTCTTTCATTAAATTTTATATCATGACTAATAAGTAAGGACTACCTGGTCAGATATAGACTGCAAAGAGTTACCGTAAAACATATGCTGATCGTTCGATAGATACTGTGAATAATTTGTATTTTAATAATTATCATGTGTATCATTTTATCGCAGATTATATCAAATTTATCTTATAACACAGGTACTTCTAATCTTAATTTAAAAATGACAAGATATTAAATCTCATATTAACATGCTTCAGTGCAGTTTTGAGAATATCTTTTGTATGATTTATATAGAATTTTAAATATTATATTTTTCTTAGAAGTTTACTTAAAAGGTTTTAGGTATAAATAATGGTTTAGCCCCGAACAAAAAAAAGTATTTAAAATTCAAGATTTAGTAAATTACACTTGAACGATGGAAAGCATTTAATGTGAGAAGCCCAGGGACATTTCTCTCAACCCGGATCTGATCCCAGGCTGCACCAGATCACGTGCTGTGGTCTTCTATATATCTCCGCATTCTTGGTCCGTACCCTATTATCAATGGAAACCAAACCGCTCCACGTACCGGCAAATGATAGACACGTGGTGATTGCAGCAATCACAATGGGAAACATAGAAACTCCGAATTTGCTCCACATCTGGTCTAATAACAAACAACGTCTTTCGATTTTTAGAACCGAGACGCGGGCGCCCGTGATGACATATGCTAAAAAATCGGTACCATTGTGTTTCGAGATACGATGATTTCAATCTCTCGGACCCATGGGGAGAAATAGTACGTGATGATATGCTATCATCGATCCATGACTGGGCAATACGACGCTTTGATATCACGAATATTCGACGGAACGAATCTTCAACTGGGTTAAGGACCATCGTTTCTATTATTGCCAATTATCCATAGGTTCGGATACACGTTCGGTTTTCGCTTTTGTCCCATCGCTTGGGAATTTGTGGACACGACTTCGTGAACATCTTCCGCGGCGCTATTGTCACTTTTAGAAAGTGACGAGGAGCGGTGGTAGTCTTTTCTTCTACTCTATATTATACGCGATCATTTTTTTTTACGTGATACGATCTATATCGAATTGATACTGTAACGCTTTCGTAATATCTAAACTAATTCACTTTCGATTACACAATTAATCCATTGTCCGTTTGGATTCGAGACTAGTTTCCATTCTCAAAGTAGGTATCTTTAAAAAAAGCGTTTAGTATTGAAACGATTCCCTTTTTTGATGCTCGTCTATTTGTATGCATATACTTCTTTACAAATCATTTTGAATCGAATATTATGTAGATGTTTGATGACGTAATTTTCAAAATTGATCGAATTTCTCTATATACACCCGATTCTTTTTTTACATGTTCCAAAAATTGTACTGATTTATTTTTATACTCTGATTTTTTAAATTTGTCACGGTAAAAAAATCTCGAAAGCTTGAAATAAAACATTAAAAAAACGATTCACGTTTTTTTCAAGGCATATACAGGCAACCCTTCTATAGCACTCTCCGTTATAGAGTGGCGAGTGCGGTAATCCCTCTTCAACTTAACTAAAACTTTCTTCAAAATGCTAAATCTTTTACTGCCGAGCGAAATAAAGCTTTTACACAACTTTTGTATTCTCCAAATCTTTTATAGGGCGGATTTCTACGGCGTGGTCCTTATCTCGGCGCTATAGAAAGGTTTTACTGTGTTTATTCAAATTTCTCTTGTTTATTATTTGTTTATACAAATGTATCTTATTTTTTTTGGTTTAGTCGGTTTGAGTCAGACAATGCTATATTTTTAATCGATTTAAGGTGATTGAGATTTAGAAATTTTTGATTTTTTTTTTAAAAAACAATGCATTATTCTATTAATAGAAATAGTTATTCATGATATGCTTCATAATTTGGACGATATTTTGGATTTTTCTACTAATCAATATGACACGTACATAACATGCACACTCGACGATGCCCCGTCGCAGACTGAGGACACGCCGCCGGTAGACCGACCGTCAAATCCTCACAGCACGTGTCACTAGTATATGTTTTAACGCGAGCGAGAAAAACATCGCGCTCGTGGGTACAGAAGCGAATATCATTGTTTTTATTTTTTTTCGTAATTGCGGACAATAAAGTCCAATTTATCAAATATATTGTTTAGACTTTTTTTAGAGAAATACAAAAAGTTTGTGACATGTAGGATTTATGTTAAAAGAGTTATTCGAAAAAATCGGCTAAGTTATATAATTCACGATGAAAGATGCAAAAAAAACATGAAAGAACTACGTTTTCATAGAAATATTAAGGACAAATTGTCAAAACTTCTAAGAAACTAATCTTCTTTTTCTTCAAGTGCTTGTTCGTTTCCGCGATCTACCGGTCTTTGTCTTTTCAGCATAAATTTGTGTGTATTTGTAATATAGAACAATTCCGATTATTCACTTATCATCTGATGGGGGGCAAAATTAATATTATTTACAGAAAAATTCAGCGTATATTTTCTTATCAAATCCCATACGTAGATATATTCAGATTATTGTTCATACTTAGATCAACTCAGTGGTTTATTGATTTTTTTGCGATAACTGATGTCGGCAACAGTCACCCCAATTTGGTTTTGTAAGGGGATGTCTGTTTACATTGCAAGTCTTCGGGATCTTGTCGAACGTGTGACTGGGGGTTGAATATGAGGATAGACAAAACTCGACAAAATATATTTTTTAAGCTTTTATTCAACTTTCGCCTATTTGGTATCACGAAAACAGTCCTTACAAGGTCATAAATTTGCAACTAGTTAAAAATTTAATGTTCAAATATTATATATTGAATTGAATGAATCCTAAATTAATTAAAATAAAATACTCTACCACCAAAAATTGCGGATAATTTTTGCGACACCCTCGCATGTATGCAATGTATTCCTTGCGATCCCTCGGGAACAACATGTGCACATTTAGACTTAATGAAATTTTTTTCGTGAAATTTTAGTATGTATTTTATTTAAATTAAATTAAATTATATAGAGGGATTTATCCGACAATGATTATGAATGACAAAAAAACGACCCGACGCGAATGTGTTAAAATGATATTTATTGCAATTATGAACTATTGTACTTTACCCCTATATCAAACGTTAATCCTTTAAACTGTGGAATTCATAAGCTTATTGAATAAATTGAAAGATATATTGTGATATTAAACAAACATTAAGTATTGATTTTATTTCCTATTATCTCGAAAATGGGTAATACTAGAAATCGAACCATAATCTAGTCAAATAAGCGATAACGGTTCCACGAAATACACCATTGTTCTGAATTTTGCATATCTGATATTTTTCGCAGTGGTTTTTAAAATGTTTCAATATCCAAATTTGTTATTATTTAAATAATAACTTTCTCGGACGAGTCATTGATTTATTGTTTGCTTTCGCGTTGTCAAGGAATCGTGCTTTGGAAATATTTGCTCGTGATTTAAAAAAAAGACTAACGAGGGTATAGGATGAACGAACGGCAATGGTAATTGGACACGTTTATTGCAAATTGTATGATGTTGAAAAATTATTAAAGATGCCATCAGACATGATGCTAAATCAGAGGCTCCCCAACTTATTTGTCATGCAAATTATTTTTAAAAATTTCGCGGCATTTTGTTCATTTTTATTTTTATATAATAGTATTGTTACCACCGTTTAACATTCACTGGATCCGAATTTCGTATCACTTTCAACAAATTCATACCTCATATACCTTTAGTGTTATTTTAACCCTTGTTTAGAATGGAGGTAAAATTTTATGCAGCATTAAATTCTAACCTAACTCAATAATTTATCTTGTATTTATTTATTTGTTTCAGGCTACATCAGAATTTCTTGCCGGAAGTGACGGAGATGAAGGTCCAGTCACAAAGCATCGTCGTTTAACATGTCCACCTTATGATACCAATTCGTTTGATGTCACCGATACTTTCAACTATTACACTGACAGATCTAATTACTCCGATGAGGATTCACTCTCTGATGTAATGATATTATATAATATCAATTTTAATTTTAGTAAATCATGTATCTAAATATATGCTTTATTTCAATAGGATGATGATGCATTAGTTCCAAATTATTCAATGAAGGATACCTCAGCTGGTTCTGAAGCCGATACCGAAGGTTCGGTAATAGGAGAAGATTGTGACATGACAATGGCATCGTTAATCAAAAACGATGGAAACAACACGTGTCCTGATGCGGCTGTGATTGAAAAATTTCTCGACGTAACTGATGATTTGGAAGATCAAGTCGTAGCCGTTGATATCGTTGATAATAAAGGTGATTGTTATTAAAAAAATATGTACATATTTAAAATATATGTGATTATTAATTTTTTTGTAATTTCAGAATGTGACTCTTCGTTAAATTCGTCGCTTTACGACGATGATGCGTCTACTCCACAAACGGCGATCAAACGACCGAAAAAAGTCGATTCTTCCAAATTTAAAACGTCAACGAGATTACCGAAAAACCGGCCAGTGTTTTATTTCCGACATCATGATACCGATTCTGATCGTCAAATGCCCTCGGAGACATCCGGCACCGAAAGTAAATCTCCCGGCGAAACATCCGAAGATGAATGGACATACACGGCTTGCGATAAAGAAAATTCGGATAGTTTAACCGACACGGTGATCAAACGGGAAAACTCGGATATAATGACGTCATCGTGTGAGCTACAATCGAATCTTCCTAGAGATGATTCACCTGAAGTCGGTTCAAGTGATCCTGGTAATTCTTTGATAACAATTGATACTAAACAGGGTAACGAATCCAACGTCGATAAGAGAAATACGGAAACACCGGAAATCAAACAAACAAAAGTATTAGACGAAAATCAGTTGCTGTGCAAAGAAAGTATAACGCGATTGCTTAACGAAGCTGAGGAAATGGTGCAAAGACAAGTTCACCATAAAGCATTACCCAAAGAGTCGACGAAAAGCGCGTCTAAAAAGTCTAAAGTTTCGAAAAGTTTTAAACCGTTGGTGTTCGGTGACGATGTATGCGGAATACAAAGTCAAAGTAAAATCTCACGCATCAAAAAATGGGTACAGCAAAACAGAGATAAATCCTGCGATAATTTACAAGAGGTAATTTAATTAATTCATTTGCTTTATTTTTTTTTTTATTATAAATATTAAATATTTTAATGTTATTTTATAGATATTAGATAGTTGTGATGCGTCCGGGGAATATACGACGGGAGATAGTGAACCGGAGAGGCTTTCGGCGACATCGGATGAGCTGTCTCAGAGCATCGATACGTTTAGATATACTACATCTCAAGAACAAGGTATCAATATTGACGCACCTACGATCCACAGCACGCCTGAACATACAAAGGTATAAATATTATTAATATGTGACTCGATTTTATTTATTAAAAATATATTAATTAATGCATATGTTTTAGGTGGTATTTCGAGGAAAACGCAACAATAGTCAAGGTACACGTCCTTGGTCCGTTTCTTGTATATCACAACTATCTTATCAACAAAAGGATGCTGCAAAATCATCGGGTTCCGGTGATATATTGAACACGCCGACAAATGAAAATAACGACATATCTTCGGCTTACGAAAAGGCATCGGGCATGTCCATTTCTGAATCGGCTTTAAATACACTTGTCACGAATTCTCATATTTTACGACGTGGTTCATCCAAAGGCAGTTTAAAATATCAAGGCAGCATGAGCAGTGTTAAAACCATACAGGGCACAATATCCAGCTCCAATACGATCAACGAAACCACTGTTAATTATCAAAATGACTTTAAACAACCAATATATAAACGGAAGCGGTCAAAATTGAGACGGCGTCATCACGGAATGTCTCCCGATATCGAGAGAAAGGATTCGCAATGTCTTAATTTCATATCGTCTATGAAAGGATGCCGATTAACAAAGTCTTGTTCGTTCACTGAAAGATCTAATATATTACATAATGAATATAAGCAAGAGCGTTGCACTGCTAGTGATCCTCCATCTTCACGAAATAAAAACAGGTATTTTATTGAAATCAAATACCTCAATTAATACCGAGGGCATATTTTATTTAAAAATGATTTTTAGGTTTGACACTTCGTCGTCTTCTTGCAATGATACTGACGACGATGTTAATAAGCAGTCCGCACAACTTTGCCGAAGTACCGATAGAACACTTAATCCAACGTCCGATCAAGATGCCGAGACGCTAATCCCTAAATTTAAACTAGGACCTGAAGGCGGTATAGTTAGACCGAGATTATCTTTGCTTATTGAAAATAGTACAATCGCACGTTCAGGAATTGATCTCGATAGAGAATCCGACGCTGATAAAAGTCTGCCGACTGGTGGCACTGAAGAACACAGCTCGTTTTCGGAACAGGCATGGGATTCGTATCAGGTTTGTCTTTATTAAATGTTTGATAATTTTTGTGATTTTATTGTTATTGGTATATCAAAGGAGCCGTTTTTAATTTCAGGAAAAATATAATTCGGAACCTTATTCGGAAGCGCCTGATTCGGATGCAGCTCGTAAACTATTGGACTGTGATGATTATAGGGCGTTCTTAGATTCTCCGTCGGACGGTTGCTCTAGTTTATCTGCACATCCTGATCATGAGCCCAGTCCTATGTTAAACCGACGTAAATTTAAATTCAACAATTATTCTCCGACCGATAATAATTACAGAACAACTTCATATAAAAGTTGGTCCGTGGAATCGTCGAATGGTAGACGTAGCAAAAAATCTTCTATCTCAAGTATCGATAGAAAAAAATCATTGGTGGATAGTTTGGAGAGATCAAAGAGAAGTCCAGATAGCCTAGAAAAAATCCGTAGATCTAAAAAAGTATTTAACGACAGCTTAGAAAGGAGAAATAACAAGCGCACCTCCAATTCCGAATCCGATTTTATCCAATTTCAAAACCATAGGAGATACACATCGTCGAATTCGACAAATAGCGATGCGAATAACTCCTCTCTAGAATATACGCATGTAAGAAATGTGAACAATGGATGTAATAAACCGGATATAATAGATTCTTTGGGTAACGGATCGAAGAAAGGATCGTGCGAGTTGAATAAGCTTCCTCTCTCCGTAGAATTAGGTGTACACGAGTCGGGTAAAAATACAAACTCTCTCGATTCTCCTTTGAGGCGTAAACGTTATTCGAACAGCCACATGGATGACAGCTCTGATGGCGCCGACGTAAGAAATAAAAATCATTCGCTGCCAAGACGGAAGAATTCGAACGGCGTGTCCAACGATTACGGAGTGTCCAAATTCGATTCCGATTCCGATTCCGACTACATACAGAATCTCATGGAACGATCTCGTTCCCAATTAGAAACGGCCGAATCTGTTTTGAGCAAAGACGACGTGACTCCCGATCTTCTACAGCATAACGATTATGTAAGACAACGATTTGATTCTGACTTATTGTTAAGCAATTCAAAAGTAAATCATACGGAAAACATTCCGGATTCTTCCCTTAATTTGTCGGATGAAAATGTTAAAAAATCTGAGAAAAGTAGGGATAATCGAGCATGCTTCAATAGATGTATGTTGGCAATTGCACTTTTATCTGTTGTTTTATTTGTGTACGCAAACGCTTACAAGTAATTTATTATTTCGTAATAGAGAGTGGAATTGTGTGATATTTTTAAGTTTGTTTTAATTTTTTTTTAATAATCCAGTGTTTGGCTTTTTTTTAATTTTAATCGTAATTTTTAAGGGTGTTTTACTTTTTTTACTATTATGCTATTTTTTGTGTATAACGTTTTTTTTAAAACAGAACTAACTAATATATTTTTTTTTAATATTTATGTCGGTCGTAATATTACAAGTTAAGTTATTATAGGCAACTATTTTTTTAACAATTATATTCTGAATGTTTATACTTAATGTAATTTACTAAATCCAACTATAAAATAACAGTATTTTTACATTTTTTGTGATATTGTAATATAGCATGCTGTAGAATAAAAATTACATTAATTCTCAAGATGATTTTTCTTATTTCAAACAGCTCTGTGCAATGCCGGATGATGTTTTTAATTTTCGGCCTTATAGATTTTTTTTTTAAATACTGTTAAACGAAATACGGTTTTCTTTTAAATTGTTTTTATTAAAAATTATAAATCTAGCATTTTATGGTGCTGTACTTTATTCCTTTATTATTTTTACCCATCGATTTAGATATACCACCTAAAATATTCAATAAAAGAAATACTGTAAAATAATATTTTTACCAAATCTATGTATATGTATTTTTTTATGATGTTTTATTTAATGTTTACATTTTTTTTTTGAATTTTAATACATTATATGAATTGAATAAAACAGATAGAACTACTAATATGAGCATGTGATAAAGAATTAATATTTTAAATATATAAAATAATATAAATTCTCAAAAACTCTCAATATTATGCGGCTTTATTACATATTTATTTTAATTTATCATGATGAACATACATTTAACGTGAAGTATAAATATTTAAATCATTACATTTCTCTATATATTACAATACGATAGAATTATTGTTATATTCTCGTGAATTTCTGAAGGCGTTCAACACTGTGCTGAAGTACCGAGGTAATGGAAATTACCAAACACCAAATGATATGGAATAATTATTAAAATAATTAAATTTACGTAAATATATATTCTTCATATATATATCAAAAGGTATGTGAACGGTTGTGATTTATCTATTTATTTATTATATATCGTAGCTATATTAACCACTGCACATAATGTTCACTAAAATGTATATTCATCAAACTCTTTTATCGAATTTTATGGACTATTTTAATATTGAATATAAAATAACCGTGTATTAGTAAAACATTAATCTATCATAGTAAATGCATAAAAATGATTTACTCGAATATTAATGAACTTAATACTAATTTTTGTCGTCGCGTTGGTTTAAAAAGTCATTGGTGTATATTCGATCTTAAAAATTGATTACTATAAATATGTAATAGTTATTTTTTATATTATTTTATTATATTGTATGTATTTTCTGTAGTTACTTATTTTTTTTTAATCCCAAGGCATCGTTGTTGGTAGCGTTAATGATTAAATGAATAAATTTTCACTATAGTTTCGTATACTTAACCTCGTCATCTTGTACGCTCCCAACGACCAGGCTTTATTCATGACTAACATTGGTAATTAGATATTGCTTTCACATATAATTTTAAGAGCACTAATGTATTTCGGCTGTATATAAACAAAATTTATAAATATCACACATATATATTTTACTCATCACTGTGGCATATATGTATAGTATGTATCGATTATCCCTTGGATCTTTAACAATTCAATTTATTATTTATGCTGTATATTGATTGTAGATATTTCAGTCTAATTTTGAAACGATTAATAATACCTTGATGTTTTTTTAGAACGAAATTGTGTCGTCGTGCTTAGAGAACATCCGCTGTTTGGAGGCTCTCTTGACAAAAGCAACTCACAGAGACTCTAATATACTTTCGATATCGCACATCAGAGAACTTAAAGGTATATATTTCAATATTAATTTAAACATATATTACGTAATCGGTGATTGATCCAGATTTTTCAAATTTTGAACTCGGTGTCGGTCGGTCCCAGTTGCGATTGCAAATACTTGGCAGATGATTAGAATGTATTGTTGGTCCAAAGCTCATGTAACACTGAGACGTACTTATTTAGGATTCAGTATTCATGTTCTTATCTGTGTTTTTAATCCGTTGAATTTTAGACTTATGTTCGGATTAGTGATGTTTGTATATCATACTTAATATCCGAGTAGTTGGACGTTAAAAAAATTAAAGATAAGCGACGTTAAATTATGAAACTAATAATTTTAATATTTGGTAATGATTGGGAATTTTTTTTATTATTTATTTTGTTGTGAAAAGTGTCATTTGATAAATTTATATGAAGATTCACAATGCCAATAAAAGCTTCCAGCACAAATAGCAACTGCACCCTTGCGTGTGCAGTGAACTGAGAGTTGTCACACCGGAATGACCATTATATAGAAAAATAAATATTCTTATTTAAATACGAATCTTTTGAAATAAAATAAAATGGTCCTTGAAATATCTCAGTTTTAGTAAAAAAAAATCATTAGTATCCTTAAACAATGGATATGCGCGACGTAAGACTTTCGCGTTTTCTTTTTTTATGATTTGTAGTGATTCAAGAATAATGAAGAATCTAATATTAGAATGCTTAAAATAATTTTAAATTTTCCTCAAAATAAACTCAGCTTTTCTATTGCTTTATCCTAATCGTTTTTTCAAGTTTAAAAATATAAATATACTTATTTACTCTATTTACCCCAATGGCTTAAATTACATGCTAGAATCGCGCATAATTAAACTAATCCCCCGGTTTACGCCCTAGATACGTTTCATGAAAAACCAGGTAACTGAAAGCCGCGCAAAAAAAACATGGACCTCGTATAAAATCATGGTTACAATCCTTGAAATAAAAAACAGCATATAAAATTAATTTGACCTCATTCAAAAAATCTGAATAAAAAGTTTCCTTTTAAAAAAACCGCGTAAAAACACGAGAATATTATTACCTCTGCTCATAATAACGTTGGGTTTTTTAAATCTAACAATATGGTGTAAAATTTATACTACACCTACAGTGAATTAAAAATAAGAGTTTATCGGTTTAGAAGTTCGGTTTTTCTCGAATAACTCTTTTGAGATAAATCCTACATGTCACAAACTTTTTGCATTTGTCTGTAAAAGTCTAAAGAACGAATATTATAAATAATCATTGTCTAAAAAATAAAAAAAATAATATTAGCTTCTGTTGCCACGGGCGTAATGTTTTTTCTCGCTCGCATCCGGTACGATGTGCCGAGTGCGAGTGAAACGTGCGATCGACACGTGCGGCCAAAATTCAGTCCACTATAGAACATCGCCGAGTGCGTGTGTCATTTACGCGTCATATCATGAATAACTATTTTTATTCTTAGAATAATCCATTTTTTTTTAAATGTCAAGATATATATGAAGAATTCATTGTTTCATTATTTATATCTGATCGATCACGGCAAATATAGTCAATCCTCCTATAGCGTCGATATTGGGAACACGCTATATAAACTCGCCCTATAGAAGACTAGAGTCTCATACAAAATTCGGGGCTAGGTTTTATAATTGTATTTTGTAAATTGAACGAAATCAATTCAGCAAACACCTTTCCATTCACATATTTTAAACGACCTTGTTCTTTTTTTAGTTTATTCTTTACGAAATATGTAATTTGACCTTGAAAATTTAGCATTTTGTAGAAATGCGCGATATAGAAAGAAGCACTAGAGGAGGGACTGCCGTACAAGCCGCCCTATAGCAGGGAATGCTATAAGAGGGTTTAATGTATATATAAATTACACTGTTTTTGTGTCGGAATATAACGGTTATTTATCGGTCAATTTATGACTAAATTTGCTCAACGTTAATTACGTAAAAAATGTCAAGCGAACATTGAAATCTGAGCAAGAAGCACACATCAAAACATTTTTTTTCTATCATTATGAATGACAAAAAAGTTATGACGAATAAACACAAAAGAGATAAAACATTATCAATACTCGCGCCGATGGTTTTCGAGCCATGTCACAGTACAGTCCAACAACAAGAGCTGCAACAGTCGCGATCTGGCTGCTGACTGCGCGGTACCTGCGGTACGATTACGTTCGCCGGAACAAAACTTCCGTTTCCCACGTAAAAATTTAAATATTAATTTCAATAATTAATCTATTGATCCAAAACATCTGTGTGAATATTTGATCGACGGCAAATGTGCATAGTCGACACCGTCGACGTTTAACTCCTAATCGACATCCGCGTATCCCGTCCGTGATTGGCAGCGTCAGTCTGCTAATGATAATAAAACATGTGCGAATCTGTGCCATTGCGTAAACGAGTTCGGTGAACTCTGAATTATCGATTTTGGATTATCGTCATCATCATCAGAGATGGTCATCTTAGCCTCGGGCTCGACGCAAACCGAGGACGTGGGTGAGTAACGAGAGCGGCCTCTGCGACACTGTCCTTATTTAGATTTCGATTTGAGATCGCCTTATCGAGATAAACGTATTATTATTATGAATATATTATATATATATTTGTTCATATAAATCGATCTTGTATTGTGGAACACCAAAACATGGAGCACGTTGACCTATTTCTATTACATAAAATTTGGCACGAACCCATTTGAACAATCTGTTTATCTACGTCACAGATTCCGTTTCTCAGTCGTTGTATACTTTTGATTTAATCATCATTTCATCTTATTTTCAATAAAATATTATAGCGATTTTTAAAAAATGTTGTCCATTTGGATATGACACATCATGACGACATTCTAAAACCTTGAATACACGTATAAAATCTGATTCGTTAAAGCTATCGAGTCAATATTATTTTTATAAAACATGAGGCAAAACTGGGATGATCGTGTACGTGGGCGTTTATAGCGCGATCGTACGTTTTAATCGAAATATCGATCGATTTGCGCATTGCTTGAATGATTTTTAAATCAATATTTAATCGTTCGTACGACTTCTAAGAATTCACATCTCATTAAATATGGGCTGCGTGTGGGAAGACGGTGATAAACAAGCGATTTTTGATGAGTTTTTTTTTTATGACTTTTGATGCAAACACGACTGACATCATACTTTTTTCACGTTGCAAAAACTAGCGGTATTAACAAAACTCTCGACTATTTTTGCGTCGTTATATAAACGACTTTTTTTTGTAGAATCATTGCTAACGATCGTTATTTTGTGCATTTGATACAATTGTAAAAAGAAATCGAAAGCGTCTTCGTGACTCCATTGTCAGAATCTATTGTCGTAACGACTGACTAAAATTTTCGATGTTATCTAAATAAGTGAAAGCGTCGGATTGTTTCAAATATTTTATTGAATTTAATTGAAGATATGTAAACGGGTTCTAATCCGGTCGTTCATCACCTTGGATATACCTTCTTTTTATATAAATCAACGGATATTGCTTTCTTCTTGAGAGTTCTTGTGACAAGTGAGTTTTTCTCATATGTCACTAGTATCCCGTAAGACAGCTTTCAATTAAATCACAGCATCTATGCATAACCGGTTATCGTATTACTATATTTAATCAACATTTGGGCGCGGTCACCGCATGATTGGTCGAATTAATATATTTTTTAATTATTTGATGCATTGAACGGAAGTATTAATCAAGAGGCGTGGCTAATTAGGGCTGTCACACCGCGTCATATTAATGTTATTTAGCACAAATGTCATCTTGCACATGTTTTATAAATAGAATAACCTTGTGAGATCTCATTGTTATCACAGTTTGCAGCTTCGTCTCGCATAGAGGTCATCTCTTCATTATCTCAAAGAAGAGTTACACATTTTTTCTTATATCTAGTATTTAATTAAATCACACGGTAATTGTCGAAGTAATTTGCCCATTTTTTGAACAAGTCACCATTCTTTGCGCGGAATTGTCATATTATTTTATTTATACCACCAATGTCCGTGGCAAATCTGTATAAAAATTGTACTTTCACGAAATCGTGCGAGAATTTCTAATGATCCGTCGTATTATTCATTTTTTACTCTATTGTACTTTGTTTATTTTTTATTATATTTTCCGCTCGCATTGCAATCGAATCTATAAATGCAATTATTTTTATGGATATTATACATATTTTTTGTTTATGATGCAAATACAATTTTTCCAATTGTAAGCTATAATCGCATTGATGAAAATGATCAGGGGTAACCAATCATATATTTTTTAATTCAAAACATGACGCATATTAGGGCACGTATGACAACATTTAAAGTTATGTGGCCTTTTTAAAGGAAGGTCTTTAAATTTTATCTCACCGGAAGTATAATATTTTCCGCATAACGGTGCTTTTTATTTTATTTATTTTCTAGTCACGTGATTTTATCGTAATTTGCATTTTCTGCACGCTTTCGTGGATTTCAGGTATGTACGTCGATACGCATCGTACATTTTTAATTACACACTCAGTTTACAGTTCTCTTTAATTACTGTTTTGTATCAAAATCAGTAGCAATTATCGGCTGATTACATATTACGCATGTCTTATTTAAACACAGACTTTTTTTGGGAAATATTGACATTCAAAAATATTATTTTTCCAGAAATGATTAATACTTATTATTATTTTTACCAACAATGTTTTATAATGGAGAGATAATTGCTATTTATTGCTAAATATTTTTTTTTATTTAAAAAATAAATACAGTCAACTCTACTCTAGCGTTTCCTACTATAAAGCACTGTGTGGCAGTCCCTGCAATCTAGAAAGAAGCACTATGCTTCCTTCTAGATTGCTGTTTTCTACAAAACGCTAAATTTTCAAGGTCAAATTACATATTTTGTAAATATGTAATAAATTGCCTCGCGAAATAAAGGCCAATGATTTTCTCGCGCGCTTTAAGTAATTAAAATAGTGCAAGGTCATTTAAAATATGCGAACGGAAAGTTGTTTGATGTATTGATTTTCGTTTATTTTACAAAATACAATTAATAATCTAACCTCTAATTTTTTATGCCCTTAGTCTTCTATATAGCAGATTTTTTAGTGTGGTTCTTATATCGACGCTATAGGAGGGTTGACTCCCATAACTTTCTAATTATAATTCAGGCCATCCATGAATTTTATATCTAATATCTATTACTTTATTGGCATTTTTCTCTGTTACTATATATCCGAATAGAGATGAACCCTGAAAAGATTATTTTGCTTTAATAAAACATATTATTTTTCAATGAAAATATCATAATCAGCTATTTTTAATCGATTAAATGATGTATAATAATTTTCGGTAGTTAAATTTTCACACCTTACTCGAATTGTCTTTCAGAAAACTCGTAATTTAATCAAAAGCCGCTACAGCCGCTAAAAATTACAGCCCGCTAATTTCGCACGAATTTTTACGTAAAAATCGGGAATATTATACGATATTCAATATGTGAGTCACCATTTAGCAGTAAAAGATAAATTAATGTCACGCTAGCGGTAGTTTTTTTTAATAGTATATTTGCCTTGTATTTATCATGTGTAAACGCGTGAACGTACTGAAACCCCGGAGTTCGCTAGCCCGCAAAAACGCGTGCACGGACTGTAATGTGTTAATTTATTATTTCATTTTTTTTAAATAATTTAATTTATTTTTGGAAAACACGATTCGATTCTATTCAGTAATGGAAAATATATGTAAATCTTTATATGTTAACTATGTCATTATTTACATGGTTAGCATCTGGAACGTAATGATCGCTTATAAAGAGAGTCTGGCATATGTGTATTGAGATCATATTTTTATCTGAATTCTAATGCACAGTAATAAAAATGTACTTCTGATTATTGATTTTTTTTTAATCGAGAGTTGATATTTATTTATAGAAAATAAAACCTAATAGTGACCAGTTATTAGTATGATGACCATAAGTGGACATCACTCGTTTGAAGACTCACCTGTCCAGTCTGAACAACGGCTCTGCGATACATTTATCGTTAATTTTCACTGCACTTTGGGAGTTAGATGGATGTGCCGTATAATTATGTCCAATTTAAATTGATTGCTCCGGTAGCCGACTGGTTTCAGTAAAACGAGTAGCACTATTTAATTATGAAAATATGTAGTAATATTGACTCTGCATTCGAAGCGGTAATGTTTTGCACCATTGTCTTTGTGATCAATTGCAGTTCCATTTACATTATTTATGTGTGCGTCTTGTATCTGTTGCATTTAAAAATTAGAAAGCAGTGAGATCCAACAATGTTTTGTCTTCATCTTATAACAATATGTATCGCACACATTGCGATATGCCCGCATATTTAAATTTTAATGGATCGATGTGTTTGTCTTGAATAGCTCTAAAGTTCGATCTAAATTTAAAATATACACGAATATGATGCTACTTCCAAAAATAAATCGTATCTGGATAACCATAAAATATAGGGATTCCAAATATAGTCTTTATAATAAACAGGAGTATCTAATTCCGGCTATTAAATATTATGAAATTTAAATAAAATCCAAGAACGAGAGCATGGTTGTAAGTTTTATCTATTGTATATTTTATATCTAATGTCTATGCATGAATGCCCAATTCAACAGTCATCGTATCCATACTTCCTGCAATCTAAATTCGTTCCCTATTTAGCAATTATCAGGCGTAACCAACCAGTTCGCCACGTTAAATTTCCTCGGTGAAATTCACTTTCACCATCACTACCGAGTTAACGCTTCAATTATTTCAATTAAAATAATTTTCGTTTATTTTTGCTTCAGGTTTGGTATCAAGATGGTCGGAAGCGCTTTCGGCAGCCGAGAGGCGTTCAGCGGCTCGCACCCTGCGCCGAGATCTACTAGCGCTACGTGGAGCTGCTTTGCCCCTGTCGCCCGTATCACCACTGCACACACGTCCTCAATTGCAAAACCGGATTGAACAACTCAGAGTAATATTAATAAATTATCAATAAAACAACACAAATATTTAAAAATTATATTAATCAATATTATGTTTTTATTGCATTGCATAGAAGAAACAAGATGCTCTGCGAGAACAAAGACCGGCAATGATACAATTAAATGTGGATGTTCACCGCTTATGCACCAACGCCAATAACACTCCTACAGGAAGTACTTTGACCGACACCCTATGCAATAATCTTAAGAATGAAGTGACTGAATTATATCGCTTATGGGACGAATCGAACGAGAGGTATATAAATATTTACTTATTGCATTACAATAATTTAAATGCATTTGCTAATCTATTCATTTAATTTAGCACCGATTGTGAAATCAATCAATTGGAAGGTGTAATCGGAGCGTGGGCTGCATGGGAACGTGGTCTCGATGAATTGCATGGAGCTTTACGAAATGATTCTGCTACGTTACGACTCATAGAAGCGGCATTAGCTGGTGGAGATCCGACGCTAGTCGCTCCACATGTATCGCACGTCGCTAGACTTTTATCGGAGACCACACAATCGGTATATATATATTTTTTATTGAAATTTTAACGCTAATATATTGGATAAATTATAATACCTGTTGTATATTGCAGAAGGGAGAATGTGGCTCGTGGTCGGATAGTGGTATATCAGATTCTGGCTCGGAACAAGAACTTTCGGAACGTGAAAGACGTCTTACAGCTTTACGGACGTTGGCTAAAGGCATGGAGGTAGCTTTAGTACCTGGCAGTCAACTTTTGAAGGCTATTGCCAAGGTATTTATTACATAATCGTCACAATTAACACCTCTTCTTCGGAGTTTATTTTAGAATAACATTAACGGAGGACGTCTGGTTCATCTCGTCCTGGATCAGACTTATTTTATACTTTCCTAGAATTTCCCTTTTCTTGGCTGTGCTCATATGGTCTGTTATTTTCGGTTGCAAAGTGTTTAGCTTATTTTAAATGCTGAGAACCTACAGAATCTTATCCTTGTTTCCAGTATGTTGTTATAAATTCAATACCAGCTGGTTGTAACATTTTGGTGCCAGAGGTTGGATACCTTTAAGGTAAAAGATCCCAGAGACGAATCTCTAATACGAGATGAAGATAAAAAGATCCCATAGATTCCTTTGGTATGTGTAAATTATTATAAGATCCCAGAGACGAATCTCTGGTATGAGATGAATATACAAAGATCCCAAAGATTCATTTAGTACGAGTAAATTGTAATAAGATCCCAGAGACGAATCTCTGGTACGAGAAAATTACGGAGATGTGACAGACATGACGGCTTGAGCGAATCACCGTATCAAATGTCGAACTGATGATGATGATGATGATGATTTTGCATGGCTTTTATTTTGCCATTCATCACGTGTTCATCGTTGATGTAGCTTCCTCCGACGTTTCGAAGCACTCCAAGAACGACATTAGTTGGCTACGTAATCCCGGTGCAGGTTGACGCTCTGGTCTTACGGAGGGGCGGGCCCCTCTTTGAGCCGGCAGGTTAACATTGCACACCTTAGTAATAGTCGAAAACAGCCACCGGGTGCGGCATTGCTTTCATCCGAACGAGTTTCCTCGTTGCCGCTACGGCCTGGGAACTGGAGGACGGGGATTTTGTTAGAATTGGTAATGTGATGGAGGACGGCTTGAGGAACTATCCTGGTATTTGCCCTAGGGTGGCTTTCGGATAAGTATTGCCTCTACCAGTTACTGGTGAGAGGAATTCAAGTGTTTCCTTGGAGTTAAATATATGGCCGGGCCGGGCTTGGCGATTGTGTTGATTCTTAGTAGTCCATGGCATTGATTTTTTATTATAATGTAGTCTTCCTGATTCGGGCTTTGTGAGGACTTCTCTGACTGCCCCAGCCGATCGGATCATAGATATGGGGTTGTAAATTCAAGCGCTGGCTGTTGTTCGAAACTTTATTTGAAACCAGATGCCTCTCACTCAGTTTCTCGTGGGCGGTAATTCCGGGCCGCTGGACTGTATCGGGGCGCCGCAATCGCATTTCCGTCCGGCTCACATTCCCCAATTGTGCAGCATATTAGCGCATCGACCGTGCCAATCGCGGAGCCGGGTTTGGCGGTGAAAAGTGGCGGAACGACATGCATGAAGGGCGGGAAACGATTACGTTAAAGTCAAATGCCCAGTTCCATATAAGCGAAAACATCTAAACATGAAAATGTAACAGTTGATTTTGCCAACAGGCGGTCTGTTTGGCAAAGGTATGGTTAGTATTTCGTTGACATCTACGGTTAAGCCATCTGGTTTCCATGTTTTTCTATTATCCACAAATCCATTGATTGTTAGGAAAACAGTATTTTAGATGTATGGACAATATTGTTTTGAAATTTTCATGATTTAATTGTATATGTTTAATTAATTAAATCAATTTTGAATACAAATAATTGAAAACCAAATTATTTATTTATAGAAAATGGATTTAGCCGAGGGTGAGCTGCGTTCATTGCAAACGGCTTGTCGTGAGCTTATTGTGCGAACAGCGGGTGGAGTAGCTGGAAATGCAATCGCCGATAAAAACGACAATAAAAATTTCGCAATACCCGCTAAAGAGTATGTATACATTCAAGCATTTAATTAATCAGTATATCATTTACGTATTCTATTTTTATTTATGATTTTCAGAGCTCTTTTAGTATTAAACGGAAATGAATTACAAGCCTGTGCGTCTCCCGATGAACCGGATAGTGAACCTAGCACAAGCGAATCGATCAGCGGCAGAATGAAACGATGGGCGTGGTGCACCTTGCCTCTGCAGATATGCCTGCTTGCATTGCTCTGCGCCTGTCTTCTCGGAGGGCCAAAGTGCTGCGACGCCGTTAACAATTTAGGAACAGGTCTCACGCCACATCTTAGATATATAAAAGGGCCGCCTCCGGTTTAGTACACTGCAGTATATCATTGCGGTATATGTGAATATATTACGGGAGTAAATATGTGTATATTTGTATACTCTTGAAATGTGAAACCATGCATGGCTGTATAGCGTTGCATAGATGTTGATGCGAGAATGGAGATACGATAATTATTTTATAAGAAGATTGATTTGAATGGTTATGTTTTATAATTAACGATATGTGAAAAATTGAATTGGAACAAGATATATATTATTTTTGTGAACGGAAGCAATTCATTTGCGTCCGATATATATTGTTTTACATTGTTTTATTTACGATGAAACGGAGAGTATTTGATATCCTGAAATGAGGAATAAGAGGAATTCGACACAGGTGATTGAAAGTCCTGTCGATTATATTTGATGATCAATATGTCATTAAGAAGCGAGACGAATAATGAGTCTTTATGAAGAGGGTGACTCTATTGAATGATATCAAGATGTATTTTGATTGAATTAATAATTTATTTTGTTGAAAGAGGAGTCTTATTGCCATTTATGATGGTTATCAGTTTTAAGCTATGTAAGAGATAGGATTATTGGTTTGAGATAAGTTAGTTTTCTTGACTTGATATAAGTTTTGATTGTTGACGGGTGCATATTATTAATTACTTACATCAAAAAAAGAGAATTTTAACATTAAAATTATGTGAAAGGTTGGAATAACAAACAAAAAAATGAATAAATAGATAGAAAATGGAATTAGATCGGCGAGCTTTATCATTGATTGTGCCAATTAGTTATGAATGGTATATTTTTCGTAATTCATTTATAATTTAGCAAGATTTAATTAAAAATATTTTTTAGGTTAATTTCTTGAATAATTTAAATTATATGAAAATGAGTGAATTTATTAGCGTGCTTACGGAAATATGCTAAGTTTGAATAGTAGAAGGTAGTGCGTATTGAGATAAGGTTTATTAATCGTCGCTATATATTTCTCAAACTCGACGTATGCTTATCTGGATGGATTTTTTTTTACCGAGATGACGTTTTATAAATTTAAAAATATGCATACATTAACATATTCATAAATTCGGATTGTTTGCGTAAAATTTTTCCATAAACGGTACTTAAGAGCGCATTTATTTCTCATGATCTGGATATCGGATGTATGTATATTTTTGGATGCAACGAATTTATCGTTATTGACTGAAGTTTCCATGAAATTTCTATAATAGCACATACCAATATTTTTTTTATAATCAAAACATTTTGTTAAAGTCTGAAATTGTTACGTTGTTTTTTTTATTGTTATTTTTTCACGGATATATAAATCACTGCCCATATTAGAACATATATATTAAATATATATGTAAGAGAACCGAGGTTATGGTCGGAATATTAAGCGTTTCGATTTAAATATAAAGCTGCTGATACATTACGGTTTCAATTTCTTCTAGTCGCTAATTATATTTGCATTACAATTCTTGTAAATCTCTACATCGAGATGTATTCATATGCGAAGTTGCATTTTTTTTTAATCCAAATTTTGATTTAACATGCAGATCGTAAATATAATTTTATATATTATTAACGAAATTCGTGACGTTCAGCAGCTTTATATTATATAAAAAAAAATACATTTATAATGTATGTCATTAATATAGTATTAATACAATATTATAAAGAGAAAAACAATTTCCTAAATTCACATCATTTCTAATGATCAATTATTTTTTTTACTGCATATTATGAAATGATGATGATGAAACTATAATTTTTTTACTCATAGTTTTTCTTTTCTATTCATTATAAAGATCTTCTACAGGGTCAAAAACTGTTTACTATTGATGTGAATGATTTAATAGGATTAAATTTTTTATATACGTAGTAACTGATGTGTGGCCTTACGTTAAATATTACTAAATAAGAGTAATGAATATCTATAAAATCATGCTTGACGTGTTACTTATCACACTGCACGTTTTCGCTAAGTGTGCGGTAATGGAGAAACGCACCGTGGTTGTTTGCTAATAACACGTTATAAGTCATATTAGGTTAAATAATTGCCTTAAAAATGAAAATGAGAAAAAAGCCTATGTGGGTTTAAATAAAAATGTAGTTAAATTAATGTTTTTTTTACATAATGATAGTATTAATACGCCATGAAATATTTCATGTAGTACGTAAATTGATAAGTTAAATCAGGTTTTAAATGCTAATGTAATTCTATAGTCTGATTTCAATGAAATAATTTCGTTAAAAAGTATTTACTTAAATTTAACGTTTTATTTCTGTATGTGATATTTTTACAGTTTTTCAGATGAAATAGTAAGTATATTTTATGTCCATCGTACATAAATGTCGCTATGGTAATTTATAAAAGTTGTCATACTTCTTTATATATTATGTAGGGATATTTAATCATGATTGATTTATGATACAAATTTACAGATTGATTTTTTCTAGAGTTTTGTATTTTCACATTTCTATACATATTTATTACATAATTTTAAGCCTGACTTTCTTAAATAAAATTTACATAAGAGTTCAAAATATTCTTTCTTTTACCTCTATCTAATCTAATCTAAAAATATGTGTGTATGCTATTATAAATTATCCATATCATCATCATCATTTGCCAGCCACAAGGGTCTCACTCGATGAGGGCATGGGGCCTTACCAAACCCTCAAATGGCAGTCGAAGCCAAAGGAACCTGAGTCTCATACGTGATGTGAGGGTTCCTCTTTCGTGTCCATACCGCGGGGACCCGAGTCGTCTTGGTATGCGGTTTTTTTGTAAAGAGTTACCTTTCTTGGTCATGCTGGCATTGGACGTACATCTTCTACCATGTTGGTATCGGATTTTACCCTCTCAACTGTGTCCAGGCAAGTAGGAAGGGGTTTGTCTCGGTATTCGTTTGTTCTCTTCTCTAAGGCGTTATCTGCTTATAACGAGTCACGTGTGACAAGTAGCGAGCGACCACACACACACACCTATATAGATATACACAGGCATACACATGCACATCTGCCCAAAACGAGTCTCAAGTAGCCAGTCGCAAGTGATTATTAGCCCTGTCGCGCAATAGCAATCCATTCATCATGGGAAAGACCTCCTCAGAGAGGGGTCTCCTAGAAAGAAGGAAGAGGAGCGAAAGTATCGAGACTGTTTTCTTGGGTTCAAAGTTCAATTGGGCCCCTAGTCAACTCTGTGGAGGGTTATGTTGACTAATATAAAAAATGTAATGAGATGTTGACCATCAATTTTAATGGTATGGTAGATAGTTGTGTTTCATTTCTCCAACCCCCCCCCCCCCGGTGGTGGTTGTTGAGTTATAGGACATTGCTGTATCTTTTGCCCAGTTCATTGATAGAATTAAAAATATGATCTGAGGTACCGATAGATCTTCTATGCCGATTGATTCAACAAGCACTTGCCCGTTAATATCAAATTATATTGAAAAGTAACAAAATGCAATTGCTGGAAAATTTCAGTATTATAGATGAAAATATTCTAGAATAATTGTCATAAATATATTATGCCTAATTAATTATCTACAGTTAAAAACTAGCAATCAAAATTATAAATAATTAACATAATAAATACCTCTTTTTCCTGATTATTTTTTAATGAAAACGACACCGTCGCAAGTCGAGAGCTGACTACATCCAGACAAATCATTGGGGTACATTTGATTATTTTAATAGTAGTATAGCATTTTTTTCATTTTCGGTCTTTATACATATCAATAATTAAGCTAGCTTTTTCAGTTTTTAAATTACAACATGAGATTAAATTGTTTAATTCCCATATTCAATATAATCTTGTATTGAAGCTTTCAATGTTTTTTAGATACCTCTCTAAAATCAGACACGGTGTCATGTCTTACATTACTTCAATTTTTCAGCCTGCCAAACCTGAGTGATTGTACTTAGTAGCACTCGATCAGCCGCACATAGGTTTGATAAATAAATTAAATATTGCTATTGATTATTATTAAATTATTTTCTGAAAATTCTACATTATTAGTAAAATCCACTGGCAAAATAGACTTAATTTAATTGTACTGAAGTCCACACATGGAATTTACGTATTCAAATAAGTGTATAGTGTTCTGTAGTCGGAGGTAGTATTGCAGGGATGAGTAATATCAGGGCCGGGACGTCTTGGTAATTTGTAAGCGGGTACAGGGGCGCACGTGTGGGCGCCCATAACAAATGAGCCGGCCCTGCATGTACTGCTACGCCCTGTGGCTATGTGGCTAATGTAGCTTTGACCGATAGTAGCCATTACAGGCTCGTGACCAAATGCGCCTCTAACTATGCGAAACAATTAAAAAATTAAATAATAATCGCAAATTAGATTTGATTCGTTGATTGTTCGACGGAGAATACGCCAGGACCACAATAGCCACAAGCATCGTACATTTTCCGGGGATGGCTTGTACACTGAGAGACTGCAAATTTCTCATCCATTGAAAGCGTGTTCTATTGTGGTCGATGTATTCGCCGATAGGGACTTTCAATTTCTACAGCTCGCCTCCCCGAGGTCCCGGAAAACATACAGAAGCCCGCACTGAAATGTTGCCACTCTAAAGCAACAATTTTCACTTTGAAGTCGGGAAGAAAGAAAATTTATTCGCATGGGATTGCGCGTTTAAGAGATTCAGCAATCCATTGTTGAGAATGTATCTATGTAAAACCGGCCACGGAAACGCTGATACTAATGGTATGGAAAGAGATTTCGGATTATATAGCACGAGGATAATTTATTATGGACTGTGTGAGTCGATAAGCATTTTTGTCAGAACAGATTCGAAATACATCTGTTACGGCAGTTTTTCTTATTTTAGAAGCAATTCTGGAACCCTCATATTTTTAACGAGTGTCTCAAGTATATCGATCATATAAAATATAATCGAATTATAAAATCTCATAAAATATCTACAAAACGGCTATATTTGACATCGAATATATCTACATATTCGGCCAAGTAATCGAGCAGAGTAATAGCTCTAGTTACCGGAGAGTTTCTGAGAGCACCTGTCCTCGCATTTTGCGGAAGGAAAAGCACACGCGAACGAACTCGATGGTAGTGAGGTGTCGTCCATAAGGGAAAATCGCACAGTACAAGGAGGTTATTTATTGCGCCAACCAACAGCTTGAAGAAGTGCTTTGCCCAGTAAATCGACCTTCTTTTCTCGAGGGTTATATACACCAGGCAGCCCTGTACACGAAACATTTAGTGAGCATTTGCGAAAAAAATAATAAAAACAACAATATTCGTTTCTGTGACCACGAGCATGATGTTTTTTTTCGCTCACATCCGGTACGATGTGCCAAGTGTGAGTGAAACAGGCGTGTCTTCAATCTCGGCGGAGCATCGCCGGGTGTGCATGTCATTTACGCGATATATTGATCAGTAGAAAAATAAAAAAATCGTAAATTAAATTATTTTCATATTTGGAATTATTTATCGATGCGATTGAGAAGATTATGAAAGGAAATATAATAAGTCTCCTGTCAAATCCTGAAATACTGACATTTACCTTAGGTCAGTAGTAGAGTAAGTAATCATTGCGAACAAGATTTCTCCCGTAGTAAGAGAATACCAGAAAAGGAGATGTGAAGTGTCATAAAGAAAAACATTCATATTTTTGTTATTTTTTTATTATTTACTATACTCTTAGAATAAACCTATGATACTATGAATATTAATTTGAAATATTGCTTTGGTAATCAAGGGCGGCTCGTCCATATACACTGCGGAGCTGTAGGACCCCCAAGCTTATCGAGGAACAATTTATTTTTATATCATCATCATCATTTGCCAGTTACAAGGCTCTCACTGGCTGAGGGCATGGGTCTTACCAAACTGTCGCATGGTAGTTGAGGCCAAAGGAACCTGAGTCTCACACGTGAAGTGAGGGCTCCTTTTCGTGTCCATACCGCGGGGACCCGAGCCGACTTGGTATGGGGCTTTTTGTAAAGTGTTCCCTTTCTTGGCCATTGCTGGCATTGGACGTATATCTTCTACCATGTTGGTATCGGATTTTACCCTCTCGACTGTGTCCAGGCAAGTAGGAGAGAGTTTGTCTCGGTATTCGTTTGTTCTCTTCTCTAAGGCGTTATCTGCTTATAACGAGTTACGAGTGACAAGTAGCGAGCGACCACACACACACCTATATAGATATACACAGGCATACATATGCACATATGCCCAAAACGAGTCTCAAGTAGTCGGTCGCAAGTGATTATTAGCCCTGTCGCGCAATAGCAATCCATTCATCATGGAAAAAACCTCCCCAGAGAGAAGGAAGAGGAGCGAAAGTATCGAGTCTAGACCGATTATTGGTCAACAGATTAGGGTTTTCCTTCTTAGGGTATACTGGCTCTGTGGTGAGAAATCTGTTAGAGCCCAGATTTATTTATGCACAAAGGATATGTGTACACCAACATGTACATATGTTTGCACTGTTTAGTTGAGTATTTATCAAAGTTTAATTGGGCCCCTAGTCAACTCTATCCAGGGCTATGTTGCCTGTAATATAAAAAATGTATTGAGATGCTATTAATATATATGTGTCCGTTGATTATATATTATGTATCATCATCATCATCATCATTTACTAGCTACAAGACACTCACTCGCTGAGCGTATGGATTCTCGAATGGCAGTCGTTGCCAAATATATTAAAATATAAATTTATATTTAGTATTACGCCGTGCGGTGTAGGGTATTAGCGCTATCTGCTCGTCAGCGTCGTGTAATGGATGGATACGGGGCGGCAGCGGGGTAGGGGGGTCTAGTCGCTAAGCGTTGTGTTGTGCTGCGACTCGGAGAAGCCTCGCGTCGTTTTTAATTTCGCCAATTGTTAATCTTTTGCAGCACCCTCAAATATTTTACACATGTACCGCCACTGTTAATTGTTCAATAAAACAATATTGTTTTATTAAATAATAATTATTCATAAATATGACATTCAGAGATGGAGAATCGCTGATATGATGTCATGTTCAATAGTGAATATCCTAGTGTTTACTACGAAAGCAATGGCAATTTATGAACGACAAAGGATCGTTGTGACAATTACGTAAAGTACCATATTTATTGTCGTGAAAATACTGTCTGATGAAAAATACTACTTAGTTTAATAGTGCGTCAAACAATCTCTAATATAAAATCAAATTAGTATTTAAATATTTTACTGAGCTTCAGAGAAGTGTCAGATTCCTAGTGACTTTCGATATAAAATTTACTAGGGTCTAAAAAACAAAGAAACTACCGCGTTACACTGCAACATATATTCCAAAAAAATATTAATCTGCACATGGTCATGTTCTTCAGACATGAGTTGATAAAAACAATTAATAATTGTTCTACGATTTTGGATTATATTAAAATTCATAAGAACCGACGTGTGTCTATATGAGAGATATATTAGTGTGTGTGTGAATGTTTTTATTTTCGCAATCTCCTGCCAAGTGTGCCAAGGGCATCGGTATTTTCAATTTCTTCACAAATCTATCTCAGGGGAGGGCTTGTTTGTAAACTCAGACTTTATCGGTCACTCCTTAGTTTGGGAGCACGTCGAACCAGCTACAAATAATGATGATTTATGACAAAAAAAGGCCTCATATTATTTTCCAGCCCGTGTATTTTTTCCTCGCTCATTTTGACCACGGAACTAAATAAAACGGCGGCGGCTTGAGTCAGCAAGATGTTCGGCCCATTAATCAAACTGGGTGCAAGGATCCTCAACTATATATTTTTTTTATTTCCAACGCAAAGTCCTATCCATCATTTGGCGAATCGAGCTAATCTCATCCACATTAAACGACCGCAATCTCGCCGCTGCCGGTTTCGCGTTTCTGTGCCCCGATTTCTTAATATCATCAAAATCTAATTGGATTTAATTGCGTTTGAACGTAAGAAAATGTTGAAAACACATTTTCCGTTTGGTCGAGCGGGTCGAAATTGAAAAATTTTCAGACCATTTAAATCTAGTTCATAAATTAAGGCTCTATTTAATATATCTGTTACTATATACTAGAAAAAAATAATTTAAATACTCGATCAAATTAAAATTCGGAACTATGGAAGTTTTTCGTTTTTCTATAGTTTTGGAACATTTCTTTATCGATGAAGAATTCATAAATATCTTGACTTGATGCTTAGGGTCTATTTTCTATTGTAAATAGAGCCCTTTTTGGCGACGGCGTTGATTTCGGGCCGTCGTGACGGATCGGTTAAGATAATATATATAGTTAACAATCTTATAGCGCTGAGATAAGGACGACGTTATAGAAACCCGCCCTATAGAATCCATAAAAAAATTGGGGTTATGATTTTTTAATGTATTTTGTAAATTCAACGAAATCAGTTTATTAAACATTTTTCATTTCAGGCGACCTAGATGAAAGCATTATAGAAGGGACTGTGCCACACGCTGCTCTATAACAGAAAGCGCTATAAGAGGTTTGACAACATTTAACTTTAACAATATAAACAGAGAACATCGAAAAACACTTGAAATTAATTATTTATTTGAACAGATTAGGAATCTCTGGCATTTCTTTAAATGACCAATGGTTTTTAATCATTCCGAAATTTAATAATTATACAATCGAACAATTGTTTAATAGAAATAATGATTTATCCTCTCCATAGTTGTCTTTATTTATATATTTTTTCATTATATCTGAAATAGAATCGGTTACAGCACAGAAATACCAGTGGTTTCATACCAATTAAATAATGGATTACTATAAATGTATATAATCATATGTTTCACATGATTTACATACAAGTTTATTATTTATTGAGGCCATACACGAGATAAAAATTTATTTTAGGCTGGGAATTGATTAAAAATTTTCTTAATAAATCTTATATTACGATATAAAGTTTACTCAGGTCAATAAAGTGTACCTATCAGATAGACCTCAATCTGTGGCTTTGTGTTATTACAAATAAGGCATATAATAAATCATCCACTTTGTTATTTATTTCAGAACGTCTGAAAAGTTTTCCTTTGGATATTTTTAATATAATTTTCTAATGCCGTAAGGTTTGATTTAAATATATTTTTATATGTGAAGATGAAATCTAGTGTTTTAATATGGTTTATGAGTGGTACGTGTCGCTAGTCACGGTATATGATATTAATTGAATTTTTGCATTTTTAGTTTATTTTTTTTAACTATGGGATTCGTATGATTTATGAGAATTTGAAGTGAATATCCGCGAGAACAATTGAAATCAATTTGTGGCCCGAGTCTCACGTCTGGCACTATAAGAATTTGTCAAGTCACTCCTTTTTGACTGTTTTTTTCCTCTCACGCATTTTTATCAGCAGAGGTGGAAGAGGAGAACGTAGGCGAAAAAAATATAGAGAAATTTATCGCGAAATATTTTTTGGAGAACGTCAAACGCAACGGGATCATTTCTGAATGGTTGACAGTAATTGCGATAGATAGGAGGAATACGATCGAAGAGAGGAAATCCCGTCGAATTTATCATTTCGTTGTCAAATTCAAGCATATCGCCAGAAATAGCAGATACATTAAAAATATTAAAGGTGCTCCAGCAAATGGATCAATATATAAATTAATTTGATAACAATCAGAAGTATTATTAATAATATTCTCGTCTAAAAAATACTCGTGTTAAATATTTAAAATTCACTAAAATAGTATGGTTAAATTTTGAATATAAACACTAATTCTAATATAATTTTAATAAGATTTAATTATAGGAAATATTATAACTAATTAAATTAATAATTTTTTAACCATTTTCATATGGCATAAGATAATATAGCATTTCGATAGTTTAATGAAGTAATAAAATGGATATTAATATGTTTTGATGAGATAATTATTATTATACATAAGAGTAAGGCAAATGAAATATCCAAATATTTTTATTTATTAATTACAATTGCGATAAAGCAAAAAATAATGTTTTTTTTGTTATTGTTTTACTTTAAAACCAGTTTGTCAACAGCTGACGTTGAAAACTCATCCATAATATACTAATAGAATAATAAAAATAGATTATTTTAAGAATAAAAATAGTTATTGATGATATACTTCATAATTTAGTCAATATTTTGGATTTTTTTACTAATCAATATGACGCGTAAATGACAAGCGCACTCAGCGATGTCCCGTTACTGACTGAGCACTCGCCGCCGACTGCCGCTCTCGCCTTAATGCGTCAATCGCACGGTTTCACTTGCATTCGGCATATCGTACCGTATGCAAGTGAGAAAAAACCTCGCGCGCGTGTCTACAGAAGCGAATGTTGTTGTTTTTATTTTTGTTCGCAATTGCAGACAATAACGAACATTGATTATTTATATTATTTATTCCTTAAACTTATTTAGACAAGTGCAAAAAATTTTTTGACACATAGGATTTATATTAATATAGTTATTCGAGAAAATTAAAAAAACTCGGGGTCCCAAATATACTCCATCGGCATGGCTAGGTTTATAAACTGCATCGATGTCTACGGAAAATATTTAACACAATACGCAATAAAAAATATATATTTTCAAAGGATTTATATGTGCAATTTTAGCCTTAATTTTTGCCGAAACGCAATGAAGTTTTTCTCTAAAGTGCAGCTCCTAAGCTTAATTATCTTATTTGCTATATAAAATTAAATTATTAAGGGAAAAATATCTAAGCTAAATACTTTTGGAAAACAAAAGATCAGTCAATTTATGCTACCTTAAAAATGATGTTGATGATTGTTGTGATTGTTGTGATTTAAATGAATATAATAAATCAGGTAAAGATAATTTAAATCATCATTAAAATGAACCTTAGTATGTTTTAATTTCTAGTTCATTCGGAATCAATCATTTTAACTTTCTTTTATATTCGTTAAAAATTTAAAACAAATCCCATTTCCCTGTTTTCTTGAACGTTGGGTGTAAAGAATGGATTGGAATCCCAAATATGTATATTTGATTTTATTTACCATTCAGAGGTTTAAAGGAATCTTATTAAAGTTATGTTCTTTGTCAGTCGAAAAAAAGTCTATTGTATAAAATAAATTCCTAGTGTTGACATTTATCTAATAAAATCTATAACCCAGTTTAGGTATTCCGAATCCAATCTCTCACTACTTTACTCCACATATTTTAAGCAAATTGAGGAAGGCGTTTCGCCATTTAATTGTGTCAATGTAGCAGCCAGATATTAAAAGCACATTACGACGCCATTTTAAGAGACCTCGCACTAAAGTTTGTCTCCATTGAACGCCATAAATTAGCACGTAACGATCGCGCTCCAGATATCCAGACCGGATCCTGCAGGGATGCTTTTTATTATCTCTATTCTATATCTGAATCATTTCATATAATGGTAGCCATTAAAATTGGGCACGGAATAGGCCGGCCTCCTAACAACCGAATATTTACTGCCGAGCAAAGTCTCGTTTTGGACCGAATGGACTTTAAATAAAGTCGGAATTTAGCCGAAGATTTCGCCGCGCCAACTACTGCGGGAATATTTTTAAATAAAGTCAAGGCGGAACGAGATTTGGGCGAGCTTAAAAATATACGGATAAATTCGAATTGAAATGCAAATAGGAGGATAATTGGTTCGTAAGCATTAATCGAATGGGACCACAGACAACGAGCTTTAAGCTCGCACAAAACGAGATGAATTCTTGTGATTTATTCATATGTTACTTAATACATGTATTTGTTTTATTTACATAAAATATTATTCAGAGGCAAACAAATTAAATCATGCAGTATGCGAAATTAAATTCAGTTTATTAAAAATTAAATTATATATTCAGAGTTGACCAGTATAAGTATTGTAAAACTCGAAAATTAAAAGTCCATAGGGAGGTAGTGAGACCGCTATGAGACCGCGGCCCTCTAATGATCCCCCAGGAACACATGTGAAGTATCATAACCCTTTATGTCGGCACAACACGTTCAGAACATTTCCATAATGACGTCTCCCGGAGGCTGAGTGAAATTTTAATTGCAATTTTATGCACACTAGGGCAGCATGCATTTTAGGGCATGCTCATATTAATTTTATATACTCAAAAATATTGTTATAACTATACTTTTATTGGCCTATTGATATACATAGATTTAAGATTACAGACTTATTTTGTTCATTTCGCAACGGACTGGTTGGTTTAGATTTTCGTTTTATGTTCTAGGAAAGAAACTGGTTTGCAGAATAAAAGCAAGTAAAGACTGAAGACCGCCGTCAGTTTCGTTGCCAATTACGTAAGTACACCAGCTGCAACTTTATCTGATAATGGAAAGCTCCGTGGCTCTTATTGGCAGAGACATGTGACAAAATACCAATTTATTAAAGCTGCCAAAAAGTGAGACAC
Source organism: Philopotamus ludificatus (assembly GCA_022495035.1). Classification (NCBI taxonomy): domain Eukaryota; kingdom Metazoa; phylum Arthropoda; class Insecta; order Trichoptera; family Philopotamidae; genus Philopotamus; species Philopotamus ludificatus. The sequence goes on from JAGXCT010032887.1 coordinate 32,918, forward strand.
GACGCTTTGATAGATATCTAATTAAGAAGAAAACTCTATCGGAAGTTTTAGAAACTTTTTTCGATACATTATCCAGAGCTTTGAGTGGTAAAATCATAGTACAGTTGGTAATTATACTAATTTTTAATACTATTTATGATAAAATAATATACGTAATAATGTATGTTTAAAATATGAAGCATTTTATGGCATAATAATAATATTTTATTATTACATTAGTAAGATTAAAATAATAAAAACTAATCACTTTATATCTTTACAATCGACAATCGACTAAAATGCATAGAATAATTAGATACACTAATGTAATTGAAATAATACTTAGTTAAACGATAATATAATATTCTGAAAAATGAAATTTATTGCACATGCTCTTTTATGTAACACGATTTGCACTATATTCAAGGGCAACTCACTCGTACTTGACACGTCGCACCGGATGCGAGCGAGAAAAAACATCGCGATTGCAGACAATAAAGAACAATGATTATTTATAATATTTATTCCTTATACTTTTTTAGACAAATACAAACAATTTTTGACATGTATGACTTATATTATAAGAGTTAATCGAGGAAAATCAAATACTTGAGATGCTTAATTGATCCCATCAGCACGGCTAGGTTAATTTAGAAAATATATTCATTCAATACAATAACATATACTAATACAAACTCACATACGTAATATTATAAACAGAAAAATGCTAAAATCGCATATATAGAATGCACTTGTATAATTATTTAACCCTTTTAATGCGGCGGGTCTAAACCCAATTCTGCATTCAGATGCAGAATTGGGTGCGGCGCCGTTTTAGACCAAATTATTTTTTTGGCGAGGTAAATTTGTATTCACGCTATATTAGACTATTTTCCTATAAGAGATTTATGCAAACATGTTGATTAGGATATGTTCTTCCATCTCAACTAAAAAAATAAACTCGATTCGCTATATTTTCATAATAATAAATCGAACAAAATATCAATTGCTCAAACAGAGATTAAGTGAGAAAAAATGGAAATGCGAATCAAAATCAAAAATTCGAAATGCAATTTTCTTATACCATTACATCCGTGCACGTGTATGTGGAACATAATGTACGTGGAACACCTTTAACAACCCCTGAGCCGAGATACGTCACCGATACTACTGCGGAGATTTGAATCGTTACTATTCATATTTACATATTACATGGTTCCTATTAATTTCTTGTGATGTGTTGTATATTTATTGATAGCTGTGTTTATTAGCTGATTTTTAAAACAAACACCATCACTTAACTCGGTCTAGTTTACATGTAATGACAAGTTAAAGTTTTAAAGAATCTCGCGCATGTACGACATGCGGCCGCACCCTGGACACGATTTGTATGCGCATGTACGTCATGCGCCCCGCACTGAAAGGGTTAATATAAACTTCGTGAATATTAAATTATCATATTTGCTAGGCGTGGAAAAATTGATTTACATTATTTTATAAATTGATACATAAACTTATTAATATAATTTATTAAAGAATGGCAATAGAATAATATAAGTAACGAGCATGTTAGCGATAGTGAAAATAAGCTTATTATTTATAACAATCCGGCCTAAGCATTTAATTCGTGTATCTCTGTGATATATGGAACGTGAAAAACGTTCTAAATCAAGACTCTTAGATTATCAATTTTTTTGATAAACGGGCTGGATTGAATTTTTTTTAAATACAGGGGCCGATCTAAGAATAATTCATTAATTTACATTAATTTACTTTGCATGAGTAAATAAAAATAGTCTATGTTAGAGATATGTATATTTATTGTATTGTCCATCTAATTAAAACGAAGCAACTAGCAATAAAGTTTTTATTATTTTTATATTTATTATTTGATTAGTACGAAGTTTGTGGTGTATTGAATAAATTGATTTCATTTAAATTTGTGATTCCAATTTACATATAATTTTATAAGACAAGTATAATAATTTCATGATTTGTTTTTTATTTAATTATTAAATTATTAAAAGATCTGATTAAACAGTGGCAATAGAATTATATAACTAACGAGCATGTTAATGATAGTTAGGATATGTTTACAATTAATAACAATCAAGTCTAAGCATTTAACTCGTGTATCCCTGTAGTATATAGAGCGTGCAAAACGTTCTAAGACAAGACTTTTCTCATTATCTGAAATAATTAAATAAATATTATTTTTATAAAAAGGTTTATATTAAATTAAATACAACAATTCAATGCTACCTGTGACTAATATTATTTTAGCAACAATGTCAGCGGTTTTTTTAATTTCACTCTCTAATATTTCGGCAATAGCAACACTGGCGAAAAAATATAGTTGAATTGCACATTGCCATAAGATGTGCGGATTCTATAAGTAAAATTATAGCTTAGAATATAACCATTAAATGATAATTCCAAAAATTGTATTTACACTATTGCGTTTATTGCCTAAAAGAATATAAAAGCTGTATATAGCTGAAATAGTAACTATGATATAAAACGATTGAAAACCCAGCTAAAAAATGAGAATATTAATACGTTTAAAATTTTGTATTTTATACTTATTTTTTTTAATAATTACAGTTATTCCAAAGTATACGTTTATGAGCTCAATAGTATCTGTAAGTTCATGATGTATGTTCATAAAATATTCATACGTATTATTTAGAACGTGTAAATCAAGACTTTTCATATCAAATGCATTCGATTTCCAAATATCTAATAAAATCCCACGGTGATGTTTAAAATCGTTCGATCTTCTAATCTTTCTGATAAGCATACAATTTAACATTTCAAGGCGCCTTGCAATTATGTTACCAATCAATACATATAGTATAATTTGTAGCTCAACATTCATTAAACAAAGTATTACGTTTAATCTAACATATGAATTCTGATACATACCTAAGAATAATTTTAAAATCGATACAATAGCATATATAGTGTAAAATAAATTTATATATAAATAAAAACGATCAAAACACAAATGATCGTTAAATTTTAGTTTGCGGTCAATGTTTGAAATGTTTTTGAAAATTTGCTTTGTGATTTTTAGACAACTAAAATTATTAAAAATGACTACAAATATTAAAATTATCGCTAAGAATCTAAAGGCTATTCGCGATATTTTGAAATTAATATTACTTTTCAAATTATTTGCAAAAAATGATTCTCGTTTAATTTGCAATAATATTATAAGGACAATAAAAATATATTTATAAAATTTATAAAACGATCTGATATCGCAAATTCCACGTTTGTTAATGCCGAATTTCATTAAACCGATTGGACATGAAATAATATTATGAACTTTGAACAACGTCGTCATGTGATTGCTTGGATGCATCATGTATTATTCAATCGTATACCAATAATGATCTAAAACATATTATTAATATATAATTATCTCTCGTAAGAAAAATAAGAAATAATATTAGATTATATAACAATAAAAAAAAAATACATATTTGAGTCGATTCAGTTCCTGAATAGTTTTAGCTATAACGCGTTACAACAAAGATTACATAAATATATATAAATGCATTGAATTATTTTATTAGCCTGTATTATTTTAAATTATTTAGTTAATGCAGTTTACGTAATTACATAAAATTGAAATATGATCATAAAATATTATGATATGTATAGGATATAATTATTTATTTATTTATTAGACTACTGACTTTGAATTATTGATGGATAAATGGCATATGATTCATATAAAGATTCTAAAGACTTAATTGAAATTTATATTATATTTTTTTTTATAATTATGTATTCAACGAAGAATATATTGCATTAAATTAATTAATTCTAATGCTGAAACTACCTACATAAATATTTTTATAAAATATGCGGAGGTAATGGTGTTTTCCTCTCATATACAGTCAGTGTTTTAAAGAATTCTCTGAATATATAGTTTTTCGATGGACACCTAACCGGCTACTAACTTGGCTCAGTCGCAGTTTACTTGCATTATTGAAATAGATGCATGTTACCTACAAGCCATAATACTGGTTAATTATATTTGTTCAAGATTCATGACGTCATCCATCGTCATCAAATAAATAAAAAACAAATAAGTACAATATTTTATATAAACCTGTAAATAAAAAACCTACTAAAGGAAAAATAATATTCTCAAACATAATATTACCGATTTTTGTTAGACGCTTTTTGTTTTTTTTACGCGTAAAAAATAATATATTGTAAAATTTTAATAAAAAATGGACGAAAGCGTCACATCCTCTACTAAATAATATTTCTTAGTGAATGCTTTAAAGATTTAAAAAGATCCAGCAAGATTCACATAGGTAAATATGTTCTTCATGTTGCAGAATTCGTCTTTGATTGACCAATCTTTTTAATTGGGGTACAATAAACTTCGGCTGTAACTGTTTGTCTAAAATGTAATACAGTTATCCCTCCTATAGCGTTACCTGTGAATCGTTGTTTCCTACTAAATTCTAATATTTTTAAGGTTAATTTAGATGTTTCATAAATCTATAATACTTGTAAAAAACAGCGATTTAGAGGAAACGCTATAGGAGGGCTGACTGTAATTCATAATGTTTTAAAAATGATCTTAAGTTTTACTTGTTTACTTAACGGCAGTCGGTAACAAATACAGTGGAACCTCTCATAACGAGCATAATTCGTTCCAGAATCTTGCTCTTGTGTGAAACACTCGTTATGCGAAACTAATTTCTCATATCAATATTAAACACGATAATGCGTTCCATGCGAAGTTTATTCAAATAAAATTTTACATGCTTATAAATTGTTAAAGATCGTAACAACCTGGATAAAAACATTTTTAAAAATCGAAACTAGCTTATTATTTATAAATTTATGACAAATAATTAATTATTTTTACTAGAGTTGCCCAGAGACATTTGTTTGAAGCCGACTCTTTAAAAATTTGGTGAAAATGCATACAGCGTTATCATTGAATATGTTTGTAGCACGCATAGCCACCTCCTTATTAGGATGATGCTTCAATGTACGATGAAACAGTTTCATGCTTTTTTAGCATTTCTCTTATTGCGTCAGAAGATTGTTTCTCTGCTACTTTTCTTCCTCCAAACTTCCTTCATAACTTCTTGCTGTGAAATACGATCCAACATTTCACACAAGTGCCGCTGCCTGTGACTTTCTGCGTCACTCGTTATGCGAAATGTCGCTCGTTAAGGGAGCAATTTTTTCACTTTTTTTTTGCTCGTTATTGCGAATTACTCGTTATGGGAGGTGCTCGTTATGAGAGGTTCCACTGTATATATAAAAAGAACACAACAGAAAAACTGTTATTCCTTTTTAGTTTGGGTTATATATATGTGCATTTGAAATTTCAGTAATTTTCAGTAATTTTCAGTTACCCGACATAGGGGTAACCTAATAAATAAAGTAAAATGAATTAATAGTTTATATTTTAAAAACAAAGTAATAATATGGAATCACTTCAGGAAAAAAAAATAAACAATAAATGATAAATAGAGAAAAGCCTATTTTAATATTCGTAACAAATATTTATATAATACTACACATAGTAAAAATACAAAATGTAACACGATTTGCACTATACAGACATTGAGCATATTTAGAATATATAGACGCTGAAAGACAATTTTTTTGTATATCGAAAAAAGAGATTTTACAGAGGAGTCATAAAAACATTTATAATAAAAATACTTAGATTGCATTACATCGTCAAAATATTCAATAGTTATTATAACATATATAACGAAAATCCTCCAACTGCATATATAATATAAAATTAACACAATAATTTAATTTTATATAAATCCTTAAACTTATTTTTAAACTTACTAAGGTAAAACAGCTTGCGGTAAGATTATTGCACATAATTCATGTGTTATTAAGTGATTTATTTTAAATACATACATATAACATATATACATTATTAGAAGTTATTATTAAAATTTGAAGAGGGTATCTGGTGACACCAATTTCGTATTTTTTTTAGATACTCACACTATAGTGGCAATCAATAACCAGTATAGCCTATGAAAGAGACACACTTAATTTATTAAAGACTGGAATTAGAATTATGTAACTAACGAACAAGTTAAGGATAGTTAAAATATGTTTATTATTTATAGCAATCAGGTTTAAGCATTTAATTCGCGTATCCCTGTGACATATGGAACGTGAAAAACGTTCTAAAACAAGACTCTTGTTATTATCTAAAATAATTACATTTTATATATTTAAAAAATATTAATAAATAATTATAAAAAATCTATAATACCTGTGACTAATAATATTTTAGAAATGATTGTTGCGGTTTTTTTCATTTCGCATTCTAAAATTTCAGCAACCGTAACACAGGCGACCAAATATAATATACGGTTTATATTTGTGCCTTGATAATATATCATCTCACCCTAGAAATAGATTTATTAATTACATATTAAATATTGAAAGGTATTGAAAATATTATTTACTTTCTGTTCGATGTTTGATGACAGTATAAGAACATAGTAGTTATACATCTCTGAAATTAAAACTATAATCGGAAAAGATTGTACAGCCAGCTAAAAAAATAAAAAATCAATACTTTTTAAATTATATAATATTAAATTATATTTCAAATAATTACAATTATTCCGAAATATTGGCTAATGAGCTCGATAGTATCAGCTAGTTCGTAATGTATATCCAAAAAATACTCATAATTATTGTTTTCAATTAATGAATCAAGACTTTTCATGTTAAATGCATTAATTTTCCAGATATCTAATAAAATTCCGCACTGATATTTAAAATCATTTGATTTTCTAATCTTTGTGATGAGTATAAAATTTAACATTTCATTACGCCTTGCAATTATGTTAGCAATTATTATATATAATATATAATTAATCTCAAGGTTTATTAAACAAACTATTTTTCTAAAAACTAAAATAACATCAACATAATTAGCCCATATTAACTTTACAATCCATGCAATACTATACATAGTGTAAATAATATATATATGTAAACTAAAACGATCAAAACGCAGATGATCATTAAATTTTAGCTTACGGTCGATATTTGAAATGTTTTTGATAATTTGCCTAATGGTTTTTATGTAACTGAAGTTATTAAAAATGAATAGCAGTGTCAATATTAATTCTGAGATACCTATGGGTATTTCTGTGAATTTACGATCAATTTTTTCTTTCGAATTAATTATGTCAATTATATAATCTTTTATTTCTAATGTTATTAAAATTAAAAATAAACTGTATTTGTAAAATCTATACAACAAACTGATTTCTTTAATTTCATTTTTGTTTATGCCCAATTTCATTAAACCGATTGGGCAAGCTATGCTATTATGGATGCTAAACAACGTAGTCAAATGTTTGCTTGGACGCATTGTGTATTATTCTATGATCTAAAAAAATATAAATCACACATTTGATAAATAATTACACAGTGTATAAGCATTATTGAAATACTAAACATAAATAAAAAAATATAATAAATCCAATTCCCTTACAAAAACAGTGTCAGCCACAACGTGTCAATACGAAGTGTTCATATGATGGAATTAGTTCATAAATTAGAATTAGAGTAATAAACTGCGTTTAATTGAGCTATCTCTTGCAATATAAACAGTTATTTTTATTTGTATAATTAATATGTAACGTAGGAGGAAAGCTGGAAAATCGTTAAGCTTGGTCTATAAATCTTACAAGTCAAAACCTTTTTTTATTTGTCCAAAAAAGTCTAAATAATTCTTTTATTATCTCCAATTGTGAAAAAATATAAAAATATCAATATTCGCTGCTATTGCCAGGCGCACAATGTTTTTTTCTCGTTCGTATCCGGTACGATGTGCCGAGTGCAAGTGAAACATGCGAGTAACACATGCAAGAGAGTTTTCAGTTACGCGTCATATTGATAAGTTAAACGAATCGAAAATTTAGATGAAATTGTAAAGCATATTATGAATAACTTTTTTTTATTCTTAAAGAGGAGACCCCCTTCGGACAATGCTGTTGCTTTCGAGACTCCTTCAATGATTAGTTAAGATCGTTAGCCATATAGGTAAGGCCTTCTTGCCAAAATTCAGCATACTTTGTTAGTACGCTACTATCTTATTATATCGTTAATCATATCCTCTTAATCGATCCCATTTAATTCTTAAAAGTGTAAAATAATTTATGAAAATACAACATTTGAAATGGTAAAATAATAATATATTAAATATCTTAATTTGGAAGTAGGTGTAAAAATTAACAGGTTGATATTTGAGTACAAGAGAAACGGACTGGATTGAAATTTGTAAAAACATAGGGGCAGAATAATATTCTTATTGAAATTTTTAGAACATTAATTTAAATTGCACGTGTAAAAAAATATAGTTTATATTGATTTTGACAAATTGAGATCAGTTAAAAATGGTTTTAAATTTGCAAATAATTTTCTAGTTGAACGCTATCGATTTTAAATATTAATATTTTAGTTGAGAAATGATTTGATAGATTTATGTAATAACTAAACGGTTTTATCTAATTTATCGTAAAATCGAATTAAATTTTCATATTCGTAAAATGTCTTTAACCCGCGATTTACTTGAAGATAGAAAATCCTATTTAACCTAGCAGTAAAGATGGGGTCAATTTGGGACTCCAAGTTTTTGTTTTCCCTCCAATAACTCTTTTAATATTAATCATACATATCATTAACTCTTCATATTCACTGTAAGAAAATCGTTGCATTATCATAAAAATAAGCATTAAATAAAAATAATATCATAACAATAAACATAAGCAGTGTTATGGCTTGTAGGTAACATGCATATATTTCAATATTGCAGGTTAACCGTGACTGAGCTAAGTTAGTAGTCGGATAGGTGTCCGACGAAAACTATAATTCAGGGAATTCTTTATAACACTGGCCAGGAGGTATGTAAGAGGAGACTCACTACCTCTGCACGTTTTATAAAAATATTTATGTAGGTAGTTTGATGGAATTAATTAATTTAATGCCATCTATCTATCGTTGAGTTAATATTTATATAAAAAAACAAATAATATTATTTCAAATCCAACTGAAATAATATAAACAATTAACAATTAACCTGTGTCGTGGTTCGACAACTTAGGGGAATATTACTTGCATTTAATATAATATATAAATTAAAATGTGTATAAAATGTTTATCAAATTTTTATATGAATGAATGGCGCATTAAAATCATTTTGTCATGCTATTTATTCATCGTAGTCAAAAAAATAAAAAAAAATTCGAAGAGCTCATGAGGAATCCAAACACCAAACTAAACACACATGTTTGCTGATTTTTTTCAAGTGATATTGCACTGTTGAGCATGCAGTTTTTGGTATAATTCCTCAATACTTAGACAAGGATCGGCTTCCACTGTAGCCTTCAGCAAATGGATTACTTTCTGGTACCCCTAATATATTGGGGAAAAAATCTTACTGTTACTTTAAATGATCGCATTGGAAAAACCATTTTTTTTTCTTTATTGTAACTTGGGAAAATAAGATTGCTCTTAATTCCCAAATCTAAACACTAATAACCACATATGCAGACGAAATAGCACTCCTAGCATCACACGAGGATCTAGACAAAGCAAATGCTTCAATAACAGTCAGTCCATATAACTTTCGCCCTAAGAAAGGAAAAATGCCCCTCTGTAGGCATCGATGGCAAGCTACGGCCACAGACAGACTCAATTGAATACCTGAGAATGTGTTTAGATCGCCGTATAAACTTTAAAAAAATATATAATGAATATGAGAAAGCAATTGGAGTAAATAAAATTGCGAAATCTGCACTGGCTCATTGGATGGACTACAGTCAGAATTATCCCTAAATAATAAACTGCTTATCAATAAATCCATATTCTGTCCGATCTGGAAATGTGGTATTAAAATCTGGAGTAAATAGATCGCTTCCAATCCAAGATCACGGGCGCACTTTGGTTTGTCCCTAGCGACGTAATCAGAAATGACTCAAGTCCCCTCTATGATAGAACAAATCGAGTCCTACTCAAATAAATTTAACCTAAGATAATAATATCATTCGAACAAACTGGCTTCACAGCTGAAAAAAATTCAAGTACGAAAGGGAGTTTAAAAAAGAGTAGAACTTTCGATATTCTAAAAAAAGACTGAATAATTCTCTCGCCTCGGAGATAGGATCGCTGGATCCTTTCTCTGCATGTTAATAATTATGATAAAAGCAAGTAATAGTGTACAGATTGTGCCATTGAGTTAATAATAACAAAAAAAATATAAAAGTTGTAGACGTACCTTTAATTATTTGTCAAATTAATATTTTTATCTGCTACAACGAGATACTGAACGTAATGCATATTGTTCTTTTTCAGGTACATCTCAGAACTGTATATACAAACTTAGAATAATAATTATTAAATTTATACGATATTATAATATTTGATCATCCACAATGTAGATGATAAAATATAAATTTAGTGAACACATCCACACGTGCGCATATATCCAGAGTTTAAAATTGTCGTATCGAACATAAAAGTGACATTTGAACAAAAACACAGGGACCCATTTGTCCTAAAAACTAATGGCCTTAATATAATTAAATGCCTTATTTTCAGGGGATTCGGAAACCATTAGTTCATTTCATTACTCGACCCCGTAAGTGATTAGCAACCTTTCCGCACTGTAAAAAGGGCCGAGGTCCGACGCGAGTTTGGTCGTAACGCGCACACGGCCCAAGTATCATTCGGGGAATTGAATTTTTGACCCATAGGTCAGTCAAAATGACCCTACAGGGGCATTTTTGAAAACCCTGATTAATGCGCCGCGTAAATTCCGTTGTATACTGCTTAACCGCACATTTAATATAATTACGGCCTAACGCAATATATGCGTAAATTTCGAATATACAACCGCGCATTTATCTCAATACTATATCCCGAAAAAAGGATCTCGCCTATCGAAAAATAAACCAATCAAATTAATTTAAATATAGATAAAATCATTTTATTAAAATAAGATAGATTTTTTTTTGATATTAAGATTCTATATATAGTTATTATATGGTCGGACATCAGCTTAATTGTTCTGTTGAGTCAGTCAAAAATATAATGCCCTTGACAGTACAATTTTGGCACAGCGGCCCTAATTAATTAGATTATGATTAGAGCCGGGTTGACCCTCGGGGTATATATTTCATTGTCAACCGTTGTCAATCCACGGCAGGTTAAAGGTCAGAACCCGGATGCTTCCAATTTGCCGTGCGACTCCGTTTCGTTTCATAATTTTATCTAACCGACAGCTAAGCATCCTATGGGTCGCCAGGATATCTGCGGCTAGAATACTAAATGACACTCATCATACTAACTGTTTCGATTGTTTTGTTTATATTTTCTTGGTGACTATGGAAAATACGGTCTTAAATAAAAAAATGTAGAATTTCCAAAACACCATATAATCTTCGAAGCATGCCTGGAATACTTATATAATATTAATGAAAGTCAATCTCGTAGGAGACCGTGTTCTGCTCAGGTTTCATAAAAGCAACGGCCCAAAATTCATATTTTAATTAAATTTATTCGACAAATAAGAAAAATTAGCGAGCACATAAAAACACTCGAAAGCTTCTTAGAATACTCATTTTTTATTAAAATATTTTTTACACTTATGTTTATTCTGATATGCATACATATATTCAAAGCCTTTCTGTCTTAATTTAGGAACTCTTCATTATACACTCTGACCACGTATAACACGGTCACATGGTTCCACAAAAACATCGTGTAATACAAATCCGTGCTATACGATATTTGAAGTTCTAACAAAATTAGGGTGTGCGTTCCTAAAAAATATCTGAGAACCCATCAGTCACGCGGCTCTAAAATAACCACATCTTCCGAAGGGGGTCTATTTGAGACCCCAAGCAAGTCAAGATATTTATAAAATCTCCATCAATATCTTGATATATAAAAAAAATAGATTATTCTAAGAATAAAAATAGTTATTCATGATATGCTTCATA
>JAGXCT010032889.1:0-39532 GCA_022495035.1 Philopotamus ludificatus
AATTCGAAATGGATATAACGGTGGACGCAACGAGACACAAATTCACAAAGACAGCATCCTTATTTATCAGAAATACAGCGAACAAATCAGCCTTGCCGACCTGAGGATTGCTGAATTACATTTTCACAATTATAACATCAAAGAGGATATTATTAATTATATAAATGATAGCAGCGCACTAACAAAGTGCGCTGGATCGTCTTAAACTGGCTTTAAAAGTCCAAGGCATCTCTATATAAACTATAACTACCTTCTATAAAACCTGGAGGCTCCGTAAAGGAAGCGACGCTTTCTATTCTTGATTCATGACACATTCTGTATAGGTTACTGTACTCGATATATCCCAAACTATATAGTCTTGCTTCTGTTTTATGAAGCAGTGCCGAATTTTGATGCGTAGTATAGCAAAATCTTTAAGAGTCGGGTTCCTTCGGGAACTATATTCGGGTTAATGTTTCCATGAAAGCAAATATATCTTGTCACCCATGCACTCATCGCATTAGCCCACTCCTGAATTGTTCTACATAATTATTTTACTACGATGGTAAAAATTCAAAGCGCCATTCACCCATTTAAAGATTTGATAAACATTTTTAAAGACTATAAAGATCCAACTAATATTTCCCTTAAGTGTCGAACACAGGTTAATTCTTAATATTATTTCAGTTGGATTGAATTAAATATTCTTTGTTTTTTTATAAATATTTATTTATTAAGCTACCCACATAAATATTATTTCATAAAACGTGCGGAGGTTATGAGTGACTTCCTCTTCCATACACCCTGGCCAGTATTATAAAGAATTCCCTGAATTCATAGTTTTCGTCGAACATCTATCCGACTACTAATTTAGCTCAGTCGCGGTTAACTTGTAATATCGAAATATATGCATGTTATCTACAAGCCACAACAGTGGTTTGTAGGTAATATGATCAAGCAAACCGATTTTCCAGCTTTCCTCTGATGTATTAATATTATCAATTATATAAATTTTATACGATTTTAAGATTTTTCGTATATCAGCATTCCGGATATTTTAGCGTTAATCGCTTGTCCAAATAATATGTTAATTTTAACTTGAATTTTAAAAATGTGGCAAAGCGGAACCTTAGGTTGAAAAGGCGTAAAGGATTTGTGCGAAGATAACTAAAATGGTAATGTTTTATTATATTATTTTTAAGATCTTATTTACTATTTTTATTTATTAGAGGGCGAAGGATGGCTTTATTAATATTTAATTTTATTTGATGGTAATTTTAATGATATTGTTTGCATAATTTTTCCGAGCAAGATGATTATCGAATATTACTCGTGTTTTGCTTCGTTTTCCAACGGTACGAGTGTATTATTAATTTTAACTGAAAATTTAAAAAGATTTTTGCAAGATTTGCAAAAAATATAACAACATATCGATAAAAATTGTAAGAATTGGGTACTTTTAAAGCGCAAAAAATTTAAATAAAAAAATATTTTACTTATTGAACCTTGTATACATGGAAAATTGCAACAACACAGCATTAGTTTGAATAAATGTCTAATTTAAAAATTTATTTTGAATAATTTAAAAATGATTTATACATAATTCTAGAAAACATAAAATAATACAGAAGCAAAGGTCAAATCATGTTACTGCAGTAACAGTTAACCTGGCTAGCTTTTGTCAATCGTGTACTGTGTAAATAATTTTCTAAATATGTTCACCAAAACCATTATCATTTTTATTATAAATTAAAAAATATGTTCCGTTTGCGATTAGTATTTTATATTGACACTTTTTTAAATTTTATTAAAGCTTTCTGAATTTAAATTGAATTTTCAGAATTATTTTATAGCATAATGATCCTAACAATCAGTAATATATTTTACAATACAATAAAAGTTTCGATGGTTTAAAAATCGTACTAGCCCTTATTATTGAAATTAAAGCACTTAAATTTGGTAAATTAATTAAACAATAAATTAGTTTTTAAAGACATTATTTTATGCCAAGAAATTTATTATGAAAATGCAGTAAAAATTTTACGCTCTCAGCAACTTGTCTAAAAATGCTATCTTGCTTTTTAACTACTGATTTTTTAATCTCATATATATATACCATATTAAAATACATTTTTATTATAATTTTTTTATTCACATATATTTAATACATAATATTTTGAATGACTTTATTTATTTTAAATTAATTAGTTTAAGTAAAAAAATGTTTATATTTCTACAACTGAGTATATAAAGATGCATATATACTCGACATTGATCAAAACTTAGGTTATTTGATTATGGTAGCATGGAAAATAGTTGAATTTAACACTATTGAAAACAAACAAGATGAGAATGATATCTAAAAAATAACTTTATCAGAGTCAATCGAATCTTTCTAGTTGTTCATAATAAGTATTTTTAAGTTGAAAAAGGAATCCTGCTCAAGGAAGTGCAAGGGAGACATGACCTTCCAGCTCACTTTAATGATGAAACTTAGTTGAAAACAGTTGCTTATACTAGCATACATTTTAGACTGGCTAATTAAGCTTAACCTTAAACTTTAGGAAGAGTAAACAAACATTATCGAATTTCAAGCTATTTGTAACTGGCGACGGAAAATAATTCTCGCATTATCTCTGAAAATCAAGTATCAAACAATTATTTAAACAAAATCCAAATAAAATGTTATGGTTCACTTTTATATCCCATTATTTAATTATTGTATGGATCGTATGACACTTGGCTATAAAAAAAACGCTTTAAACTCTCAGATTGCGATAAATAATATATTTAAAAATATAAGTTTATTTAAGACAGCGATGTAATCGATCTTCACTCTTGCCATACTGTTCTCGTATAAATTCTGGATGAGCTTAATTAGATGATGTGGTACTTACATCGCACACAGGACCTCTGAATACGACGCCATTTTACACATTCAAACGCTTCGCTATAATCAAGAATGTAAATGAGGTCTGCGAACTGCTTAAATTTTTACATTAAGTATCTGTTCAAATATTTTATACTAGTCAAAGTAGTATTTTTTATTTAGTATATACATAGTCGAAATAAACTTCAATAAAATGCGCTGCAGGAAATCTGCGGGATCTTCAAAATTGGTTTTGCCGCAGTTTTCGTCGAGTTGTTCCATCGTATTCGAGCAAAATGTCTGTGTTTTAAATGTAGGAAGCGATTCTCCATTCAAATATCTCGGCGACGACTGCAATAATTTTGCATGCCAACCGTTTGAAATACAGAATCGAGGGCCAAAAAATAAATTTATTACTTTGTGCGAAAGGTTTCGTGTAGCACAAAGTGCCAAAATTGGTAATGAGATCGAAATGAAGGCACTTAAAACGGCTTAAATTACGTTTTCAACTGCAGATAAAATTTCGTTTTTTGTACACAGTGAAAATGGACTAAACATTTTTGGACAATTCTGCATTTAAAATTATGCAGATATTTATCGTTATATATAATTTGGGTTAAAATAAAATGTATTGTGTAATTGAATTAGTTTTCAAAACATCATACGAATTTTAGTTGCTGTAAGGTAATTAAAAAGTGTTTTTATTCCTATGCCATCTAATATTTTAATGCATATGATTGAAAAACATAATGAATGATTGAGTTATACACCTTTGAAAATATTGGGTCGTTTTGTAGGCATGTCGAAATTAAACTCTTTTCCTATACGAAAATTAATTAAATTTTGTATAAATTAGTAAGGCCAAGATCGCTTGAGCATAGTGGATGATGGACGACTTCTAATTTCAACTCATGTAGTTTACCACTGTAATTTGTGAGGTGTGATGTCGCATTGATGTACAATATAATAGAAGTCGATCAGTTGACCAATTTAGATGTTTTTTTGTTTTTATATTATTTGCGATGCAATAATTTAATAACCAGGGTTATGGCCTTTAGGTAAGATGCGTATTATTTCGATAATGTAAGTTAACCGCGACTGAGCTAATTCTTTATAACACTGGCCAAGGATATGTAAGTGGAAGAGGCCATTACTCGTCGTGTTTTATAAAAATATGTATGTAGGTAGTTTTACACGTTGGAAATAATTAATTTTATATCATCTTTCCAGCGTTTGATAAATATTATAATAACAAATAATATAAATTTCAATCCAACTGAAATAATATTAATATTAACCAGTGTCGTGGTTTTCAACAGGGGGTTTATTACCTGATTTTAGTGCATTGGGCTGTGTTTTGATGTCTTTTCTTCTTCCTATCACCGTGCTGAGCAATAATGAATATTTTATTGGATCCAATTCTTACTATACGTTTCAATTCAATTTAAAAAGGATCTGTTTTGGAACGAGAACACATCATCTTGCAAGCCTACAAACATTTTTTTGAATTCTTGTGAAACCCACGTACTGAACCTTTTCATTTTACCGATTTCTGGTATGTGATTTAATAGGGCTTTTTTGTCAACACTACATATCAACGATAATTTATGTGCAATCAGAAATAAACCTGACTCTTTGATTTACAGTTCGACAATGTCCTCCTTTGATACTCGCCGATCGCATGAGTCATTCGTGAGCTTAAAGTTATCAGATCATAATGCTGCATAGTGATGTCAGAGTAAAATAAACCAATAATATTCTGACCTGTATTTCAGCGTAAGAACTCAAATTTATTAATTGTATGAGTTTCCTTAATAAATTAAAATTATAAAACAATATTGTTTAGAGCGAAAAATGCCTTTGATAGAAGAAAATATATGTGTCAGACTTCTAACAAAAAAAGTATCAAAATATATTACCAACGTATAATAAGAAACTGTCAAATTTAGCCATATGCCCCACTAAAAATTTCATGCTTCTGAAAAATACCCCTCGGTATCAATTAAACTAAGCATAATGTATATTTAGTTTAGTTACAGAATATATATAGCAATTCTCATTAAAATAATTTACTTCAATTCATTAGCTTAAACTATTTGATTGTAAATTTATTGAATATTTTTGTATATATGCTATAATACAATTTGAATATGAAACATGGCAATCGTGGATATTGAATATATTTTTTATAAAATTGATATAAACCGTATAAAATAAACGTATGTATGTACATGCCGCATTCAAAAACATGCACACCTTGTGATATTATCATAATTATATGTGAATTTAGATGAGAAATGGCGGCTGAAACAATTGGGGGAGCTTATGGGGGATAGTAGAAGAAGAACGAGTATGAGTGTAACCGCCTCTGATAGATTTTCATATCAAAAAAGGGTAGACGGTATATATTTTTATATCAAAGACATTCCTTTGTATGGCGCAAGAGAGGGCAAAATAAAATTTTACGATAGGGGCAATTTTGCCTTGTTAGAGAGATAGGGTAGGTTTTTCCAGTAAAAACTTATTCAAATTTCACCTAGACACACTCGCGGCTGGCACCGTACTTTTGGCCCGCCCCCGTGACGTATTCCTTCCAATACAATTCGCCATTCAACTCTGGACGAAATAATGAAATCCGGAATCCGAAATTGAATAAAATTGCATTAAATAATGTGCTTTTGCTAGGCTGGGTCATATTTCGGCCGAAAATGTATATCAATCGAATATATTCGACATTTTTCAATCCGACAAAAATATATATAAATCTACCATAGTATTTTTTTTATATTTAATTGTATACAACTTGGATAATTATTTTTAATCTTATTTCTGATTAGCTCATGTAACGTTAAAACTTTGTTCCGAACAAAGTTTCTTAATAACAGTGTAATTTTGACTAATCTAAATTACGCTGTAAAGAAATTGTTCTTAACATACAAAATTTTATATATTAATAAAATATATTAAACATCTATTTTTGAGACTGTAAAAAAGAAGTGCAGACAAGCAAGCGGCAAGAGCAATATTGAAAATTTTCGATGAAATAATTTTCTTCTGATCAGCATTGGGATCACGTGCAGTGGAAACTTTCAGCGCCAACAACATATTGCATTTGAGATTCATGGTTTTGTTACACTCGGTTGCTGCTATAAAACACAATGCTCCTTTTATCTTTTGTATTAGAGATGGACGAG
This sequence comes from Philopotamus ludificatus, assembly GCA_022495035.1. Taxonomy (NCBI): domain Eukaryota; kingdom Metazoa; phylum Arthropoda; class Insecta; order Trichoptera; family Philopotamidae; genus Philopotamus; species Philopotamus ludificatus. Next base: position 6,043 of record JAGXCT010032889.1, read on the forward strand.
ACGGGGAGTTCGTGGTCATCGATATCAGAAAAGAATTTGCATACTTCATTTGGCGCATATTAAACCATTATACTTACCCATTTATTTATTTCAAACATTTCCATTAAAAATATTATACATTTTTAAATATAAACGTATATGATTTTTAAAATAATTTCTTATTATTTCAAGATTTTTGTTTACCTGTCGATATTCTTGTAATATCAATAATTTATCCATTAAAAGTTAAAATTGAACCGCAACTCTTAAATTAAGTGGCGCTCAATCGAATGCTCGGCGAGAAAACAAGAAAAGTTTCGTCGGCTAAGTGAAAGACAATAAATACAGGATCGGAAGGGACTGGCGCTGTGCGGAAACGTGTTGCATAATTCATTCAAATTTTAGACGGTGGAAAATGGTAATTCAGATATTTCCCAGTCGGATGTACGAGAAAAGCCTTTCAGATGAGCAGCGAGTGCTCATGACTCGACTCATCTCGAACCCACCTTCCAAATTTTACATTTGGTCCATTTGACGCGTGGATAAATCAAATGAGGCGCCTGTGGAATTATTAATGTTTAATATTTCCATAGAAATACGCAACAGTTACGCTCCATCATTATTATGTCACATATATAATCAATTTATGTAAAAAAAATAGTGGACAATTACCTAAATAAAAATCCGTAATAAACCTTTTATTTTTTTCTCAAAAATTTGCAGCTGTTATCTACAGCTATCGATCTATAACATGTTATAAAATAATTTATGTTACTTACAAATGTTTAACAAATTTCGCAACCCTAGACAATAACTAACAATAAATAACAATAAATAACAACAAATAACAATAAATAACAATAAATAACAACAAATACAATAACAACAAATAACAATAAATAACAATAAATAACACCAAATAACAGTAAATACCACCAAATAACAATAAATACCACCAAATATTAAAAAATAACAATCAATACCAACAAATACCACAAAATAACAATAAGTACCACTAAATAACAATAAATACCACCAAATACCAATAAATACCAAAAAATACTAATAAATACTAATAAATACCAATAAATACTAATAAATACCATTAAATAACAATAAATACTAATAAATACCAATAAATATCAATAAACACCAATAAATACCAATAAATACCACCAAATAACAATAAATAACAATAATTACCAATAAATAACAATAAATAATAATAAATGGTGTATTGTCCAGTATCAATAATAATTAAAATTCAAGATTCTTTTTTCGCATATAAGTTTTAATTGTGCATAAACCATTTGTAAAACCAATTCTTAAAAATAATACTTGTGGTCCAAGCCTTTTTATTGGCTCTCCAATAAACAAGTAAATTCATTTTGTCACAACCTTTCAGTGATCGGGGGTTTTAAGGTCGATAAATAAACTATATTCTATCTTTTGTCACCTTAAATCCCTTCGCACATTTTTCGCTTTTTGATATGTAGGTTCGATGAGGCATCCTATTCCAGTGCAATCCTGTTTCGTCCTGATTGAATATCTGGTCTGTGTGTAGCCCTTTATTTTTTATATAATTTCATGAATTCTAGAATATTTTTTTTTGGCAGATTCTCTGTCACGGGCTCCACTTCTTGTCAACGTAGTGAGGGATCGGGTTTCTAAAATTTTAAAAATTTGGAAATAACAATCTGTTATCAGAACAACATGCCGCATTTCCATACATCTAATAAGAAAATCTTTAGAAACCCAAAAAAATATGCCCAGCATTTAGAAAAATTAATAACGGAATTTAGTCAGTGATTTAAAATATTAAGATCAGAAAACCGCCTCCTTTTTTTTTAGTTTTTTTTTAAATATTACATTTTCTCTACCCATTTAATATAGAAGTGTAAACAGTTTCAGATGAGTTACAAAGGAATTAATAGATTTACAAAACGACACGGATTTAAGAAATAAATTGTACAATGTTGACATACATTTTCGCCGTTTTTTTTATAGTATTTTTTTTATGTAATTTTATATTTTTTGTAGTTGTTTTTTTTTTTTAGATACATTGAGTTCTTTATTTTTTTGTATTATTATATTTTTTTTACGTGCGGCCCGCGCAACATTTTTAAATTTGTAAATGGCCCGTTGTAAAAAAAGGTTGCTCACCCCTGATATAGACCTATCTTACTTTTTTTTAAATTACTATGCAGTTACATATGAATTTTCGAGGATATGATAGAACATAAGCTTTTTTTTATTTTGGTTTATTTATAATAATAGTTGAAACATTATTAATCAGACTTAAATAATTATTTGATAATCTAAGTATATAGTAAATTTATTTTTAGATTTTTTGCATAAACATACATATTCAAGTTTTTATTTATATGTAATTTTATTATAATTAAAATATTACTATTTATTATTAATACGTAATATTAATAGACGCAGTTCTCGACTATCTCGAAAAATCTTGCAAAAGAGATTGAAATAGAAGAAGGTATATAACAATTATTCTGAAGTATTTTTATTATCTCAGCTACTTAGATCCATTGGTGACATTTTGACGATTTTTTAACTATTATAGTGATGCGGTTCGTTTTGTTATGGACGTACATGTGTTAGTTTGTATATTATAATTTTTTTTTGGTTTATTTATAAATTCCACAATAATAGGCATTTTCAGAGATCTATAGGTACCTAAGTTCTGATTTTTTCAATTCCACCACTAATGGAAAAAAGCTACAGTCTTGCCTATTTGTGGTTCTGTCAACTCTATTTCCTCCTTTTTTTGTAACTTGTTTTTCTTCAATTTTAATCAAGTCAATTTAAATTCCTAGAACACTGGATTTTTTTTATTATATTCGCTAAAGATTTATTTTCTTTCGTTATCATTAAATTCTTATTTTAAGTATTTCATCCTACCAGAAAAGGTATTATAAAAAGTAATAATTATACAGTTTTTTTGATTTTTTCCTAATATAATGCAATCGACTGCATCATATAATATTATGAATCATAGAATAATTATGGTAATATAAGAATCATAGAACATAAAAAAATAATCAACTATAGTAAGTCCAAAATTATGGGGCAAGGCTATCTAATATTCATTAGCAATGCTTTTAGATTTTAGGTTTAACCCACTACAAATTATTTATTACCGATCCTCTGTAATCACCTATGGAAGATATGTGATTACGCGTCGTCGAATTTTTCACATCTATTGATTTTTATTGTTATTTGACAAATAACCTTTAGTTTGAGGTCCCGATGCTTTGTGTCCTAGCACTAAACAATAATTGAACAATCATTTTAATTAGCGGAATGTCAAGGCGCGAGTCTGGCTACAAAGGAACGCGTGCCAGTGTTGCCAGGATTACGCTCTAATTGTTTAGTAACAATGGGACTCTTTGGTTCGGACCGGCATCCATTGTTTGACAACACACTGGGACTGAGCCTTCCTCCCCATTCCCGGCTAATTGGAAATGTGAAACGTTTTGCTAGATGCCCGCAGGATTGTGCTTTTGGACCAAAACGCGGAAGGATGTGCGGGCGCGCACTTTTTTGAAAATCTGCACTGAAAGCTGCCAGCATTAGTTTCGCGTACGGAAGTACAAAACGATACTACGATATAATATTATTTAAATAATAAATAATTTAATTGGCATTTAATAAACCAATTTTTATCATGTCCGATATATTTGACAAGTTTTATCTGGACATTTCGCTTAATCCGCAATGAGGGTATTCTTTTTTTTCACGGTTGGACGTGGGAGCTTACCGCACCGTGTGTACGGTTAAAGGGTTAAATCTCCATTGACAGTTCTCTAACGTCCGCAGCGATCCGATAGCAAAAGGACATCACATGTCACACCGTTATATAAAATAATATATTTAGAAATATTATTAAATAAACAAATTGCAATGTCTCAAAAATTTACCGTTATTATTTATTTATTTATTTAAAGACAATGCGTGATTGGCATTACAGAATGACCCAGTTCGCCAATCACGCATAACACATAATAATACATGAGAAAAAAATATATAAATAATAAATAACAACATATATATTACAATAAATTGAAGAAAAGAGAATTATAAAATTTCATATAGGATATCAATAAAATCTATTATATTTGACATCGAATATGTCCATATATCTGGCCAAATGTATTGAGCAAAGTAATAGCCCTTGGCTACCGGAGAGCTCTGGAGTGAGTCTGTCCCGCCTTCCTTGGCGGAAGAAAAGCACACGTGAACGGGTTCGATGGTAGTGAGGTGGCGCCCATGACAACCTCGCACAGTACAAGGGTTAAGGCATTGTTAACCAATAGCTTAAAGAAGCGCTTCTGCCAAGTAAATCGATCTTCTTTCTCAAGGGTTATTTACCCCAGGCAACCCTGCACCCATGCGCTGGGGTATAAACTTGGGTAGAATCCAAACTCCCTCATGTAGAGATACCTAAGAAATTTCTTCTGTATCTTCTCTAATCTGAGGGAATTCGAGGCGTCATATATGCCCATATAATGGAACTTGATCTGAGCAAGCTCCGGTATCGTATAGCACTCGTATGACTAAGGTGCTACGTATGTGGTGAGAATTTCTCCAGACGAAGCCCAACATTCTTGACGATCTCATACACACGTCCGATACATGTAAACTAAATTTTAACTTAGAATCAAACAAAATACCCAGATATTTAACAGACGATTGCTTAGAAAGAGTTACGTTCACAAGTCTGTAATTAAATAACATGATGGGCCTTTTTTTGATCTTAGAATGTCATTGTTTGACACTTTCCAAATACTTAATGGAAGATGATTTAGTATTGACCAACCGCGCAAAGAATCAATGTCCAACTGCAACGAAAGAGCATCTTACTCTGAAGTAATAGATAGAAATATTTTAGAAACATTTACATTGAAGAACTCGATGAATACAATTTATAAATAAAATAAATAATAAAGGGTCTAAATTTGATCCCTGCGGAATACCGGAAAGTGTATTGTATGTATACGACGTTTGGGAGTCGTATTTCACATATTGTTTCCTCTCTGAAAGGTAACTCGAGAAGAAGCGTACGAGATTATCCGATAACCCAAAACTGTCTAGTTTCAGAATGAGTCTGGCATGATCGAATTTATCAAACGCTTTTTCAAAGTCGTTGTAGATAACGCTTCAATTTGAACCCCTTGTCCAATGACTTAGACACAAAGTTTGGAAAACTAGCAGCTGCCCGTGACCGTTGAGCGTCCAGGTCGAAATCCATGCTGCTCGCCTGGATAATCTCTACATTCAATATGGCTAAATATGTATTTATGCAGAATCATCTCAAACAACTCTATATGGTCCGGATAGAACAGCCACTGGTCTGTAATTGGCGACATCCGACTTATCTCCTTTTAACATGGGAGTGACTTTGGAAAGTTTCCACAAGTCTGGAAACTGACGACTTTTACCGGATATATTGAAAATATGACGAAGAGGCTCAGTTAGTTCATCTTGACATGCTTTTAGAACGAAAGAAGGTATACGGATCGGGTCCAGCTGATCGTTTCGAAATTAATTTTCCAAAAGCAAACGTCATTTGTGCTTTGTCTACGGTGTCGATGATTAGCTACGGTGTCGATATTATAACATTCATGTAATATTTTATTATTTAAAACAATTGTTATGCAATAATAAAAAAATCTTACATGTTCATTTACATACGTACATTCAAATAATGTAGATGCCCTCTTTGGAACTTTACACAATATTCAAGTTTTGGTAGTTTTCATGAAAAATTTGGCATTGAATTGCGAATCTGCAGTTAGTTCCAAACAATGAATTTTATCTTAAGTTATATTTTATACCGAAGAATATGTAAAATGCGTTCAAAAATATATTACAATAAATTTATAAAGTGTATATAATGTATTATTACAAATATAGTTTCAAGATATTTTATTGCATCCCTCTAGTTTTTAATGTTAATTTTTACATTTAATTATAATAAATTTTATTACAACGTCTATGGTTTATCTCTCTTTAATTTTTTTTATAATGAAGCCAGACTTATTTCAGAAAAATATGGATTTAAGCATGTGTAAATACTATAATCTTAAATATTTCATTGAATAAATAAAATATATATTTTAAAATTACATTATCATTTGAAAAGTATATCATTAGTAATATAAGTGGAGAAAAAATACTCAAAACTATAATAGAAGGGAACACTTTATGATAGTTCCATTGAAAAATTAATGTCGCAAAAACGAAGAAGAGAATTAATGTATAAATAATAATAAAATTCATAAAAAAAAATGTATTTTTTCCATATTACTAATAATATGTGTATCATAAAAATAATAAACAAAACATAAGCAGATCTTTAAGTTTTTAATTTTTTTTAAAAAATTGTAAATTTTCAATTATTTTTTTGTTAACTATGCGAATTGTGTATAGTGTTAATCAATGCTTAATAATTTATTACAATATCGCAAAGCATATCCTTGGTCATGTAAGATCACGTGCCTCGCATAGATACAGGCGCCGGATGCAAGTGCATCGAGAAGTGATACTGAGTGGCCGGCTTTAGATTCTGGTCGGCGGCCGGTTCTTAGTGTTGTTGCTTCTTGTTACCGAGACAATGGCAGCAGGGCTGCAGGCGATAAATTGTATTTATTTTCCAATAAGGTCAGGGATTACAACCGCGCCGGGTTAAAGGATAAACTCGCAGAGGTACAGGATCTTTTTGAGGTCACGTTCCTCAGCCATAATACTCTACAATATTGACTTTGCGACAAAGCTGAAAATCCGACCACCTAAACTTGGGCGAAACCTTCCGCAGTAATAACCCGGCGGGATATTAATTGCAGTCGGGACCAAACGGTGACGCCGAGGATTCACCTCGTCGATTATTTATATATTTTATTTTAAAACAAGATAAAATAATATGCTCGCGTATGAGACTTGATAGGTGGGTGAAACTTCACATGATTCCCCACATGCACTTGACTCGAGATAAGAAATGCATTTTCTACAGCTGTAAACAATGTTTATTTCCGTCATAAACACAATTTTATGTTGCATAAAAAGTGAATTTTCTTCGGAATTTACAGCGTAGCGTATTCATAACTATAAAAGCTGAAATGCACTGTATTATATCGATACAATATGGTTCATAAGGTAAAATAAAATCGTTGACAACATAGTTTAAATTGAATTTATGCAAATACAGTTAAAAATATGTATATTATATAACTGTGGCGGTTATCCCACGTTTTATATGTGTTAATCCAGCGAACCGAATAGTATTATCTTTTATAAAGTAATAAAAAAAATTCACTTTAATTAACACTATTGTACAAAAATATTTTTTTTTAATTAAAAATATATCAAATTTTAACAAGTTAATAATTTAGAATAATCAAAACTAAGGACAGGTTTTTAGGATTCCATTGATTCAACCGCCAAGCACATAAAAATCAAACTGGAAAATACTTTGGTTGCTCACTGATCTATGTATTATTTGATGAATTATATAATTCCATTTATGTTCTTCACACGGATACATATTCCTTAATTTCTAAGCTCTGGACGTTTTCGTTGACAAATCAAAAACTGTCCTAAGAAAATAAATGTAATTTTACAGTGGCGTACGGTGGTGTTGATGATGGGTGTGCTGAATGTGGAAAGAAATATAAAAAACGATACAGTTATTTTTTAATAAATTTTATTATTATTTATCAATAATTCTATTTTTCGTCATTGCGACATAAATTTTTCGAGTAATATCAATGGAGAAAAAATACTCATAAAACTAAAACAGAAGGTCACATTTTACGGTAGAACCATTGAAAAATTTATGTCGAAAAAACGAAGAATAGAATCAATGTATAAATAAGAATAAAATACATTAAAAAAAACTGTACTTTTTTTATATTGTTTTTTTCCACATTCAGCACACCCAACATCAACACCACCGTACGCCACTGTTAATTTATTAGATCTTTTTTAACGTTATGGAAAAATTTCATTGAGTATCATTTTACAAATTTGTTTTTAGTGATAAATGTGTTTAAATTTCATCTACATATTTTTGTTTGTTTAGATAGATTTCTTAGTTCGGTTAAAACACTTTTTTTTACTACTCGTACTAGCTGATTTCATAAAAAAATACTCTTTTCAAAATACTAGCTCAAAAATCATATTTTAGAAAACTATGAAAACTGGATCTTTTATTAGGGGTATCGAACTGAAATTATTTATTGGTCAAATTAAATGTGTTTGTATATATTATATATTTGATATAAAATGTCTTTGAACAAATAAATAGTATAAATGAATAATAATATGACCTTTTTATATACATAAAAAATAATGAAACCTTTATTTTTTATTATTTCATATTTTTTAAATCGACTGGTAATTTAGCCAGCTAGTGATTGGCTAAGTTTTATCAGTCAACCTTTTTCGATACTTGCAATATATAATTTTGAATAAAAAAAAACGATTCGCAACGATATATTTAGTCATTATGTTAAATGTAGTCATAGTGTACATTGCCATTTGCCTTTATTTGAAATGAGTATCTTCAACGATATATTTCTAATAATTAAAAGTTAATAATATGGCCAAATTAATATATTTAACATGCACGGAATTTGTTTTTCATTTTACCAATAACAAAATGCAAAATATATAGAAAGTAGGAAACCTCGAAAAGTAAACAAAATCTTGAATTGGCCCACGCCTCATTGTTTTGACATCAATAAAAATTAAATAACAATTGATTTTACCTTTTTTTCTATCGTGGAAAATTTATATCTGTGTATATAGTTTTTTGTTGTTTAAAATTGACGTCTACAATATAACATAAGCATAATATAATATTAATACATTCTTATTCTTCGTCCTTGATTTCAATGGTGTGAAGCTATTCCCATTTTTCTTTTAATCAAAGTTATTCGAATGTTATATTTTATTTACAAATGGATCTTAGGATAAGGAATGCAGTGAGATTATTAAAGTAGGAGTGTATAAATAAGGCGAAAAAGAATGTTTAAGAAAGTAATATTTATCTAAGTTGTCAGAATGATATTAGGATAGGTGATAAATCAAAGGATTTATAGTATTCAATTTTATAAGGGAGTTAAAATTGGTAAAGCAAGAGTTCCAATATAGTTAGTTGAAGGTAGAGTTTTAGATCTTTCCGTATTTCGGTATTTCGGATGAACCACGGAATATTGACCAGTATGAGTAATATATTCATTTTAAAAATAAGAATTTATTTGATTTTATTTTAATACAAATTAGTTGAAAACAGTTTTTAAAGTTGCATTTTTGAAAATATTTTTTCCTAGACACATGGAATTAATTCTTAAATCGTTTATATTATGATAACATATGTAAAAAATATAATTATTACATTTAAATATTATAATTTAGATTCAATTTTGCAATATTAGCATCGGCATAGGACTCACAATATGAAGGATGATTTAGTGCATTGTCCATCGCATTATTACGGCTACATACAATTGTTTAGAGCGTAACTTTGTTAGAGTAGCTTTGTATTGTCTCTGAGAAACAATTTGTCATTTAAATTCGACCATTGCAATAATTGCATTAAATAGATGAATAATAAAATTTAATTAGTTTATGTAATATAAATATTAGCAGGAAGTGATAAAAAAAATGCAGTAAATAATATTAATATGATTATATATTGTTTTAGATCTACTACATATGAAGTTGACTTCAACTCTTCGTTAACATGTTAATGATTCACAGATGTCCAAGGCTGTTTACTGAGTTTAATTAAATAGTGAAGAGTTGTTTGACATAGACTAATTTTCGTTTGATCAAGTTTGCCCTGTGGCCAGTTTTCCTATTGCCATCGTATTAAAAACACGCACAAAGGACGAAAAGTTTAATGAAAACATTTTATTGTTTAAAATAAAATGATATATGTAACATATAAATGAGGTTCAAGGAGATACTGCTTAAAAAATGATTAGTTTTAGGAAACAAATGAAGACCAACGTGTGCACGTTCGTGAGGGACACGCCATTACAAACAGTTGGTCATATAAATTTGTTACCCAAGTTTCTTGCCACGGCTCAATAAGCTGAAGTATTTCAGAGAGCTTTTCCGACCAGCAAAGTGGCGCAGCATTTCAAATAAAAGCCTTTCGGAAAACTCTCGCTGAAAAAAGCGGATGCACTGAAGCGAAACATCATCGGCGAGTCGGACCGTTGCCGCTCATTCTGTTTCTATTTCAGCTGAAAACAAGCCATATTCGAAAAGTTTTTGAATTCAGTTTTCATGCATAGGTGGAGTTGCCGTACGAGCGCCGTATTTGAGCTTTCGATCTCATTGGTAAAAACTTGGCAAAAGTTTAACTATGCCATTTTTTGACCTATCGAGTATAATTTATCATTGAAATTTGGCAACCATACGAAAAGTTTAAAGTTACATAGATTGAATTTATATGTAATATTCAAAATTACTTTGTATACAATTTATTACAGTGCATACTTACATATTAATACTATTGCGAATCAATGCTGTTGATTTTTCCGATTTTTGCTCTTCTTTGAGTATCAAAATATTATCCAAAAAAAAATAAAAACAAATATTATACTATTATTTAAACTCATTTAAATTAAAAAAAATGTTAAATAAGTCTTTTAATGATATGTTAATTCTAAATTAGTTTAAAATGTAATAATGCAATTATTACCTTTAAAAATCACTGATCGATCAACTTATCCATTATTTATTGTTGATTTTTATTATTTTATTGATCATCTTCATATTAATTCTAATGAAAGCTTAAATGCATGAATATAAAAAAAAAATACCTAGGCAGAGGGTTAACACTTTTAGCCGGATGTAGGGTTGATTTTTTCAGTTTCTGAACAATAGTTTAGAATGCAACAGTCTTTTGTGCCACGGCAGAGTGGCAGTGGAGTGGCCCAAGAAGTCGGGGGCGCGGTATCCGAAGCAGTGGCCTCGAGTGCTGCAGGTGTATTAGCTTCCAGACCTCTCCACCACCACTCGAGCCATGTCTACCCGGCTAAGCTACATCCTGGTCACCCTGTAGCGGGACCGGGCCGGGGATGAGTACCCATTGTCCAAATTCTTGACAATAGCGCCGACCTCGCTCTACGTAGCTACCAGCTGCCGAGTGGATTCCTATTATCTACACGTGAAGCGAGCACAAGAAAAACTGTGTTGATTGCGACCCGAAAAATATACACAGCATTCGTAATGCTGCTGCTTTGTGCATTAAGCGAGAAAATATAGATTTTTGTTAATATTTAACGCTCGTTCATACGAGGCAATACTAGGAATAGCAAAGCACTATCTTTTAATATTTTAAGATGCTCAATTAAAAAATAAGTATGTGCCTTAAATAATATTTACCGAACCGAACGATAGAATATAATAAATATATTAAAAATATATAAAAATATCATAGAGTTGCTCAAAAGAAAATATTTGGTGCGTTATAAGAAATTAATTATATAATTATTTTATTATTTTTTTTTTTATAATAATTTAACAAAATTTATATTCTATAAAATTTAACAGGATCTTAAATCTTTTTTAAAGTTGAAAAAAAAATCATCTACATAAAACCATATATACTCTCCACTCGCGGTTATATATTTATACTTTGACTTATACTGCCCACTAAATGATCCGCAAAAAAAGTTACTACATTTATATTCGAATTATTTAAACTACCGCAATTCCCAAAAATAAAATATTTATATATTACAGTCAACCCTTCTATAACGCTTAGATAGGGACCACGCTATAGAAAATTAGGCACCCATACAAAATTTGGGTTAGGTTCTTTTAATTGTATTTTGCGATTTTAAGCAAATCAAACATTTGACACATTTTTATATGTACAATGATCTTGCACGTGTTACGTTAGTAAACAACAGCTCGTGCCTATAGGCGCGAGGGGTATTGATCTATCATACTTCATCCAGTTTTTTAACTCGCAACAGATATGCCAGGGGAGTTCAAAGGGATAGTTTTTTTAATTAATTATTTTAAAATGCTTTTGCATATGATGAATAACTAATAAAAAGGTAAATATAAATTATGAAACCTTTTCGGAAATATGTTTTATTTAGGATACATATTATTATAATATAAAAATATATTAAAAACAAAGAATAATTTAAGTAGGAAAAAAATGGTGAACATATTAAATTGGGTAATTATTATTTAATTACTGTCAGAGTCATTTGATAACACGTTTCCATCGAGACTTTTTTAATACCAGTTGCTCAATTTATAAAAAAATAGAATGATTAAAAAACCCCTTTAACACATAAATACATAATGCCTTATAATCGTCATCATAATTTGTTCCACGACAAGTAGAAAAATATTTTCTAACTGTATTATGATGAATATCCATGGAACGTTTTTAGACGGTGATACACAAAAAAAGAACAAAACACGCCTAGCAAGGTAAAGGGGCAAACAGCTACTGACAATTATTTTCTAAGTACATGTATATATTTAAAATGCATATGAAAATATTGCGTTTTTTAACATGGACGCTATAGGAGAGACCGCTATGCAAAAAAAACATAGACGTGAACGCTATTGGAGGGTTGACTGTATGATGTATTTTTAATTTTGTACGTTGTTATGTTTTGTTGACGTAAAAGTACATACTTTTATTACCCCTTGGTAGGAAATCTATCCTCTTAAAGACCTTGTGAAAAATATGCCACTCTCTTTTACGATAACCTTCACAAATATATAAATATAAACCTATCCATTTCCTCCCTCTTTAAATATGACCTTATATAATCCCAATCATTTCATAGAATTCCTGTAACCAAAACTGTTCCACTTCCTTCAAAAAAAAGATAACACAAATAACAATTAAGAAATATTTTTTCAATTAAGCTTAAATCATTTCTTACTTAGTTTCAAATAATGCAAAAACTTTATAATAATTTGTAGCTTAGTTCTCATTTTAAACTTATATTTTTTCTTTAATTTAATATATAGAACCTAATAACGACTTCTTCGCTTCTGTGTCTGGTTCACTAAATTCATTAGCTTTCATTTATTTCCTATTATGGTTTTTTTATATTATTTCGTGTTTACGTATTATTTTTTAATTACAATGCATTTTTACGGCCATTCCGTCTATGTTTTTCGTAAACTCGTAAAATTATAATTTATATAATAATCGTTATTTCACTCATAATGCCTACTTAACAATATATTTGGGAACTAAACAAAATAATTTCTACTAACTTCTCTATCCAAAAAAAAATGTATTTAAATATAATTGTACAATGTATAATTAAGACGTAAGTTTCTGCCAAAATTCTTCATTGATTGATCGAGGTTATGAATTGACTAAATTTTTTTATACAACATAGTTGTCTCAATTTGAAATTTGTCTAGAAAGATTTATTTTAAATAATGAAAGAAAAAACTATTTATTATTATTAGTAAATATTTATATTTTAAGTTTTTTAATATGACAGTGATAGCGAGTATTTTTCTTCAAATACGGTCAAAATTCTGAAGTACTGAATATTTACATCTTCATAATATGATCTAAGCATGAACTTATTTTAGTTCAAAGTATCAAAAACAAAAACTTTGGTTTTAAGTCATTTTGATATCCCTAATAATTAATAGAACTTTTTTTCTATCGTCAATTTGAACAATATATGTATATAATAATATACACGTATAAAATATATTATTATTTAAAGGTACCAAATCAATTTTGTTCCACTCAAATCACGCTCACGTTCGGATGTGGGTCTCGGTCTTATGAATTTCCATATTTTCTTTGAACGGAATCGGGAAAGCCGCAAAGCGCGGAAATGCGGGATTAGTTTGCACTGGTACACGTAATTACGTCGAATGCCATAATTTAAATTGAATCACACGACGAGAATAGAGGCACCGATATGCACACCATTCATTTCAACAGGTTCCAAGTATCTATAAAATACCATAATTTATTAGATATCATTCATAGTATATATCATTAATAGTTCTAAATTGAATATTTAAAACTCATTTGTTTAATCTATTATTAATAATTTATTATAATTTTAATCAGTGAATTAAAAATTTATCAGCTAGGAACTTTATCCACATATTAGACACGCGAACTCAAATCTTAAAGTTATCCTAGATTACTTCGTGGTTAAGTAATGTGTTAAAGTTTCATCTGAACTATCAAAGAGAGTGGTTTTTGACTGGCTTATACTATTCAAGAGTTAAAATCTTATTCTCGTCTATAAAATCTAATTTACTGTAGAAAATTATCATTATTTTTAATTGGGATAAATAAAAAATCGGCGAGTAAACTGATGTTTCCGGAGATCGGTGCTCGATGGCAATTAAAACTTTTCATCTTTCAGTCGCATTCCTAAATGAATTGGCTTATTAGATATTTGCAAGTTTCACTTAATTCACTATGGAAGCTACCAAAGTTTGCCCATTAATTTGACTAACTTATTTCATAATCGCGCCAAGGCCGAGAAAAGGTTTAGCGCCGCTAGTTTGCATTATCCGGGTTGCGAAATCTGACCGGATAAAAAAATCCCGCTTGCGTTTAATTTTAAATTAGTCGAATAATCAGATTTAAAAGGATCCAAGGATTCTGTTACCTCCGCCAAATAATTCTAAGTGAATACTCTTGTAGGATTGAACCGCATGTACAGGAATGTGTTGTGTGTTGAGGATTTTGCGTAGCATTTCCGCGAGATTCGCAAAATAAGTTTGGTGCCGTTGGGAAAGGTTAAGTTAATATTCTAACCCAAAATTCACATATATGTGTACGTGAATATAAATAGAAATACATTTTTAAGGAGTTGAATCCATGAAAAACTAGGTACATGAGAAACATTTATTAATTTTCTCGAGGTGCGAAAAAATTTAACTTAAAATTAACAATTGAGAATTTATAACTTCAAGAAATCATGCTAAAATTTTTTAGATTAATTTGTATTTGAAATAAGAGAAGAAGATTTAAACGAGTAAAAATATTTAGTAAAGACCATAATATACATCTTGGCCTCTTATAACACGGTCATATTTCACAAAAACGTCGTGTAATACAAATCCGTATTATACATAGTTTGAAGGTCATACAAAAATAGTCTTTGCGTTCCAAAAAAAATAACCTATTTATATTATTTTTATTAAACAATCGACAAAATACACTTTACATACTTATTGCAAAAAACTTGAATAATCGTTAACACAAACCATTTCACATGTTCGACTCTTCTTTGAGATCGGTTGTAATTTCGTTTGGAGATTGTTCATAGTTTCAGCGAATTTTAAAGTCAATATTTTGAGAGATTCGATATCAGCCAAAGCAATTTCTCGTGACGAAATATACGATAAATTTTGCATGGAATATTTTCTCCAAATTACATGTCATTAGAACGTTTATGTTTCATTCCGTTGCAGATGGAAGCTGTTAATTGCAGTTGATCGTATCACTTTAAAGTTGGACTCGGTCCGGGCACGTTTTCAAATCGACCACTTCTAGTTCGAAGATCAATAGGTCGTAATGACCACAGCAGTCCTTAATGAAAACCGCCACTTGCATACAGAATGCATTGTCGTGACTAATGGACGCTCTTACGGCGCAGTGGAAGAGATATTTGAAATGTTTATCAATAGAAACTGTTACAGGAATTCAGCGAGTTATTCGATAAATAAATAAATAAAATACGTAATGGGATATTCATAATAAAATAGAATTTTCCTAAATATCAGTCTCGATACCACTATATCGCCGTCTGCCCGAGGCGAATTCCGCAATCCCATGATTGCATAAATCTGTTTGACTAAATCGTATCGCAGTAGGCTTAAAGTTGGCGGAGAGCACAAGGCATTCCATCTCTGGTGTGATTTGTGGAATCCGAGCGATCGTAGCTCAAGAACTAGACCTTTTGTGGAATCCGTATTGAACGAAAGTATTCGAGGGGATGAAGCCGAGGGAATTCAACCGAGTCTGCAAGTTGAGCGATCAATATCTGCGCCCGTTATAATTCGGTTTTGCTTTTTCTTTTTTTTTTATTTAAAAAAACGTTATGCCTAATACATCATTACATAATTAATAATTTTTATAACTCATATCACAAATAAATTTTGACTTTTTTTAAAATATCTTCAATCAAAAATTAATAGAGCAAGATTTTGATTTATATAATGTAGTTATAACCCTTTCCACTATGTCCACTTTTTTAAATTTATTAAAAGATATATTAATTGGGAAAAATAATTTAAAATAAGCATCTATAGGGTTTGATCCGATATCCGATTCAATAAGAGACATTATTTTTTTAAATTAAATAAAAAAGAAACTTAGTTCTAGTTGATTGCTAAAAAATATATTGGGCCAATACGTTTGGCCCGCGATATTGAAAATGTTAGGAAACAATAATAAATAAAATATTTAATTTTTTTAGCTATCAATGTACTTATTACAAATTATAAAAAATATAATCAATTGCAACACAGTTCTTTTACGTCAAATACACGGGGAAAACGTAATATCGGGGGAACTAAATACGGTGGAACCCGTTTTTACGTTTTTAAAGGAACTGGCAAAAAAAACGTAATTAGCAGGGAAACTTAAATTCGGGGTACTACATAAATACAGTGAAACCCGTTTTTTACATTTTTGAAGGAACTGATAAAAAAAATATTTATTTGTTTAACTTAATTTTTAAAAGGGTGCATTTCATTTGTAAACAGTTGTATTTGATTTGCAAAAGGGTGCATTTGATTTGTAAAAGTATGCATTTTATTTGCAAACGGTGTATTCGACGTAAAACCTAACCTAACCTAACCTAACCTAACCTAACCTAACCTAACCTAACCTAACCTAACCTAACCTAGCGTAAACGATTTTAGCCAAAGAAACTGACTTAACTAATCGAACCGACTTTATGTGATTTTATTTAGAAGTTAAGCAAGATGTGACTTGATTTTCTTAATCAAGTCACATCTTAACCCACGTTAAGCTTATTAGTTTAGAATTTATAACTTAATGTTTATTCTAATGTCTTTATTTTAGGAATTATTAAATAATCTATCTATGGATAAATATATCTACACTATTTTTATTATTATTATTCGGAAATATTATATAGACGTGAGTTTCTTTAATTTTTGTACAATTAAAAGAATTGGACTAATGTATTTGTTTCCTTTTCCTTAAGTCTCTGTCGGTTTAATACACGATCGGAATTCTTTAATAATGTATGTGAGATTAGTTGAATTTGTTTTTTTACTAAAGATTAAATTAAATTACTAGGGTTTGTACAAATCCAGTTTTAATTTAAAACATTTTCCGACTACAACTTATCTTTTGTATTTTTTTTATCAATATATACGAAATTGTGAAAGGTATGCGAGTAAAGAAATACTTAATCTTTTAAAAAAATATTCTTGATGCGGTATTAATCGAAAAATCTATTGTTGTCAATAAAAAATTCGTCATAAATGTATAAGTTTTGTTTTGTTTGTTTCCACCAGCTCCACTACTCAATTGGAAATTTATTAGGTAAATGTATTATTTATTCTTATATTTTTCTTATTTTTTCTTATTTTATTATTATTTATTCTTATATTTTTCTTATTTTTTCTTATTTTATTATTATATTATTATTTATTCTTATATTTTTCTTATTTATTCTTATTGTTTCTTTTTTTTTTTCTTATTTCTTCTTATTGATTCTTATTTATTCTTATTTAATTAATATTTATTTTTATTTCATTATTATTTATTCTTATTTGTTCTTATATTTTTTCTTATTTTTTCTTATTTCTTCTTATTACTTATTATTATTATTCATTCATGCTTTTTGAAAAAAGCTGTGGCCCTGTGGAAGTAGTACCTGCTGAAAATGTATCGCCAATAGAAGTTGAATACCAAGAAGCAATTATCATTTGTCGTGGTGTTGGTGGAGAAGGATTTGATGATATGGATATTCAAGATATCGAAGAAATATTGGAGGATCGCACGTTGAATGAAAAAGAATTGGTCAATATGTTGGCTGAGCCTACGACAATTAATGACTAGGAAACAGTTGCAGCGAAGTAGCTGGTAGCGATTCAAATTTAATACAAAAAATTACTGTTTAGGATTGGCTGATACATTAGAACATTTTTTTTATAGAAAATGATCCTATATCGGAAAGAAGTTTGAAGTTCAGGAGGAAATTACAACAGATTTTGGCACCTTATAACGATATACGTAAAGATTTATACGCTAAAAGCAGACAATTGCTTATTACAGAATTTTTAAAGGTTAAATCTAAAAATAACCCGGAGTCCTCTGACGATGAAAACTTACAACCGATCTCGAAAAATAGTCGATCATATGGAATTGTTAGTGATAGCGATGATGAATGACTGATCTATTATATGTTGTTAATGTTTTTTTTTTAATAAATACGTAAATGTATAATTGTTTCGATTATTTATTTAAAAAAATAAATGAAATTAACTTTGATATTTTTTTGGAACGCAAACCCTAATTTGGTATGAATTTCAAACCTCGTATAACACGGTGTTTTTGTGGAACCATATGATCGTGTTATACGAGGCCTAGGTGTAATCTTAATATATACATTTGAATAATTAATATATATCAAAAAAATATTGATAAAACAAAAATGAAGAAAGTTTGGCATTGGTAGCATAAAAATAGTATATTTAGTCTGACAAAATTGATATGTAAGAATTATTATTTGTGTTAACAATTTAATAATTTTTGGCGCAAATGGCAGCATATGCAAATATATAAATTGAATAGCATTAGAGTGTACGTCAATATCTAAAAGTTTACTACAGTTTACACGAAAAGGTTTAAATTTAAATTTCAAATTTACAAATCAACCTACCATTATATTTAAATAAATATATACTTATTATATGTTTAAATTGAATTCGTAATAAGTATACATATACTTTAAAGTATGAATTATTTTTAATAATAAATTAATCAGTTTTTTTAATAAAGTTTTATTATGCGTAAATCCAATCTATAAAACCTTAAAATCTGATTGCTATCCTGCCTTTTTTAAGTGCTTTTTCCTCGGGATGTAATTTCTAGTACCACCGCTGTAATTTAGATGCCCCGGTATAGATGGCATTACGTGATCTCATTAAATTGGTTCGATGTAAGAACCAAGACGAATTGCCCTTATATACTTACGGGTGATTTATAAGCTATGCGTTTTTTTTAGTATTACGGCCTTTTCTTATTAATGACGATATTTTACGACCTGGTTGCGGGGATTTTCGCGGAAATATTACGAAACATAGCATGGAAATGGGTAATCCGGGAAAATTTATAAACCTCAAAGGAAAATTCGCCCGCATGAGATTAACTCCATAATGAACGCGACGCGATCTTAATCAAATTGTCAAAAACTTGCGGTGCACCTTTGTACTGCAATCATTGTGATATTCTAAATATTAATAGAAGTAAGTATTATTAAATTTTTGTCATGGTAACTAGACGTGAAATCATAAATTTAATTCAATTTCCTGTGTGTTTCTTCGTTTAACATTTATGCAAATTGTGGCATTATCAGTATCTTTGCACGTAACCACACATGAATGCGTAGAAATTTCCAGTAATTACAAGACATTAATTATAAATATAAGGTGATAATACTAAATAATCAACAATACTAAGCGTAATATTATCATATTATCAAGAACGTAAAATAAACGTATATGCAGATATATTTTTATACATATTTTTTAGTTCTAATATACATATATATACATTAGACTTTAGGTCCAGCTGATAAAACTGATTGAACGTCGAAAAACATGTGAGTTTTTCTTGTTTTTCCTGCAATTGAGCAGATGTAATTCGTTTAGTACGATTTTGAAAGCTTAATAATAAATTGCCGAGGGAAAATACGGGAAACAATCAAGCTAATGAAATTATCACAATCTCTACAACGATTCATTCGGCGCCACTTTGTTACAGCTGAAAAGATTTTCATTGTAATTTTTTGTTTCATTATAAAACAAAATTTTAACGTACGTAGTTTTATTTCGAAATAAGCGCGCTCAGTATAATTTAATTAAAATTAGTGCTTTGCTTCAATTTCAATTAATGAAAAACACTCATATGCAGTCTGGACCAACGCGGAATTTTTTAAGTTCGTTCTATTTATTTAATATTTTAATAATTAATTAAAAATGAATTTATTAGAATAACATATTCAGCGATTTTACATTTTTGTTCTACATATATTGATTTAGATTTTTGGTAAAATAACAATATCGAGTGTCACAAGTAAAAAAATAAAATCGGAATAAAGAAAACTCGCGAAATTTATTGACGTCTGTTGAATTCGATTATTTTTTTCGACCAAATTCTAATTTTATTTTTACGTCATGTATTGCATATGATTCTTAATTAATAAAAATAATTATACCAAAAATAATTAAGCTTTCTATTTTAGAATGACGAAACATGAGAAGTATATTGTGGGCCCTGGTTGGACATGGAAGGACCTTTTATCACCCCCTAAGTGGCGGGTCGCCTCGCTCAAAGGACCAAGGGGCTAAAGCACCGAAATTCTGTCACTTTTGTCACATATTAGCTACCCATTTCACGTTCCGACAAAATTGAACTTATTTACCTTATATGTTTTGCCTGTCCTGTATCGGCACTACATATTTCATAAACACATATCTGTTTGAAACTCTCGGCTATTGTTTGTTAAAGTTTGCGGATTGGAGCAACGGTTATATTGAGTGGATTGAATGTGCTGAACTCATCAGGACTGCATTCACGTCCTCGTATACTAGGATAAGTGAAAAGAATTTTCGCTTGGGACAAAATCAGCAAAGTGAATGTGTATTTTGTTTGGAATGCATTAGGTTGTTGATATACAAAAATATACACATTCACTTGCAAATGAATTCATATATTCAATCAAATATATTAATAATGCAGTTTTAGGATTTTGTAAAGCAAAAAATTGCCCTGCTGATACTTTTTTAAACTAAAATATAATATATAAAAATATGATTGATGCCTTATAAGATTATGATAAGTGTTCAAAAAAATTCTTCTTTAAGCTCTGGATTTCAAACATTCGTTGTTCTTTTTTGTTTTTTGTTTTATTATCATTATGTGTGGGGTATTTTTAAGTCATGTTAAAATTCAACAGCATCTTTATATTGATCAATATTAAAAAAAAATGCTTGTCATTTGTAAATCATTAGTATGAATAACGTTCTTTAACTTCTTCACAAAAACTCCTGGGCACCGTAAAAAATAGCAAAAATTAAGTACATAGGACACATCATCCATTTATCACAGTATTGCCTTCTAAAGAACTTCATTGAGAGAAAAGTAGTTGTTGATAAGAAAAACGATATCGTGGCTCCTTAATATTCGCAAATAAATCAGGTTAAGAGATCTAGAATTGTTCTAGCTCGCAAAAAATAGACAGATATTTAGAGAAAAGTCAAAATAAAGTAAGTCGCGTGAAGAAGATGGAAGGCTTTTGATGTGTGTGAATTCAGATTTGCTTTATTTGTCAATTGCATATAGTATATTTCAGTAAGAAATTCATTAATTTGCACACCGTTTTTATTTGTCAAGTTTTAGACCAATTGGACAAGGTGCATATTTTTTATTAAACGGTCTGTAAACTTTAATTATCATTATACATATTCTTTTTATATTAACACGTTGCGGTCCGGAGGACTCGAAAACGCGTCCTCGCGGGCCAACGTAGAATTACGGGGGACGCGTTTTCGAGTTTTCGGTGGCGCTGATGTTAAACCAAAGTCATTTATATTTCATTGATACGCAGACCACACTTTGAAAAGTTTTAAACTATTATTTTTTTACAGAGATAACCTTTCTGAACACAACAAAAAAAAAATATTGACGTAACTTAAATGGTATCAGAGTTACATTCGATTTAACTGAAGTACTTAACTTTTGCTATTTTTTTAGCGAAATCGCCCGGCCCAACGCAATACTCGGCTCGGAACCCAGCGGACAGATGTCAATTTTGGTTTCGTTGATTACAATCGGGTAATAGAAATTTTCAGAATATACCTCAATCACGAAGACCGCCAAGTTTTATAACCAGATAATGCTAGAATATATTTTTAAATCAGATCGCGCAATTATTACATAAATTGTCAACATCTAAATCTAAAAGGGACGGGCATTTGAAACGCAATTCAACGAAATCTGTAACGTCAGCAGTATAGAAATTTTGGTCTCGCACGAGCTGCTGTCGAGAGCAAATAACACTACGCTAACACGTGTAGATTGTTGTTTTTGAGACAGAGAAATTTGCTGTTTTTTCCAGTGAAGACGATAATTGGATAACAGATGACGACGTGAAATGAAAAAAAAAAACAGTGACGACCAAAATCCCCTTTAAAGCTTGATTAACACTTTGTTCTTTTGTGCATTTGATGATAAATTTGTGGCATAATCTATTATGAACGAATAAAACCGTAAAAAATAACTATAGCAGGTATTTATATAACTATTTGTTAAAAAATAGAAAAATTAAATAAAACACTAAAAAAAATATTTAATAGAATTAAATTATTCCTAAAAAAATCAAAAAATGAATTTCATCAAACCAAAGCCTCTTAGTTTTTAAAAAAGGGAACTAGAATAGGATCAGCAGAAAAAATAAAAAAGTAATGGATATCTTTTTTAACCATTATTATTTACAGTGTGTATGCTTCGTTGTTGATATAGGTGCGGACAGGTTCCAGGAGCTGAATCATTTGGATAGCGTTTAGCAGCAAAAGGTGTCGGATGTTATCCAAATGGTTAAGTTATAGACAGGTGCTTAATTTAACTACCGCCGCCCAGGAATTTACATATTCAAATGTGTTCCTGAGAGCCATTAATTACACGGCTGTAATTTAGTCAGCAAAACCATCCAGTCGCTTGATTGTTACGGCCAGAATTGTCCGAAATTAAAAATTCATATAGCAGGAGTGTGCTGCCACTGGATCCGGGACTAGTTGCTCAGGATCTCGCGTGGCATAAATATTGTAATCTCAACCGCAACCAGATTACCGGATGCTGGAATAGCACACTGTCCGTTTTTGTACAGCTGTTACGGTAGATATAGTAAATTGTAATACTGTATACAAAAAAGGAATTTGGTGTTTCCCTGATAATTTCATTATAAATATTTTAATCGACGTATTAATACGTCTATTAATTATTTTTAAATCCTTGATTGGTATTCATTGAACCAAGGCAACTAACTGTATACTGTTGTTCTTAATCAAATACAATATAATTGAAATGGGCTGCTATTTATAGTTTAAAATAATATCTTTACATATATATGTTAGTTAAATAATAATATTAGACCCATACTAAATTGAACTCATTATTTTTACCATTGTTGTGGCAAATCTTAAAATCTCCTTTTGAATGAGAGTCATTTATAGGTAATATATTATAATTGCAATGGAACTGTATTTCTTATTAAATCAACCAATACTTTTTCATCGCGCCTCCGGCAAATGCGGATTCGTTAGAACGCGATTTTTTTTTATATTTATTTTTGGGCAATGGAGTTCCGTAAAATAGTGCAAAAAGGAAATTATCAACCAAATTTATTTTATTATGTGAATTGAACGGGACTCTATTGAAAACGATTGCCAACACGTACGTTTTTATGAAGGAGAAGACTGCTTCTGGATATAAAACATCCAAGCATCGTCTTACTCTTCTTCTCGGCGGAAACGCATTCGAAGAATTAAAATTGAAGGCGTTGTTGATTTATCGATCAGAAACTCCTCGTCTCATGAAAGGTTATTCTAAAAACAATTTACTAGATTTTTGCGGAATAATCCCAAAGCATGGATGACACAAAATTTATTTATGGACTGGTATAAAACTTCTCTCTGCCTAATTAATAAAAAATATATTGCGAGGATATTGAAGTTGAACCTCGAGCTCTTCTGGTGGTGGACAATGTGCTGGGACATCCTCGGGAACTTGAGACCCTGCCCTGATTTTCCATCTTACGACCTAAAGATCAAGGCACAAAAGTAGCCATCAAAGCTTATTTTTTAAGTAAAACGATGAGCCAACTAATTGAAAAAACTGAAAGATGCTATGCAAGCTTGGTGGAAACAATTTAATATTATTAAATTTATCAGAAACATCGATAAGGCATAGAATGTAGTCACCTAGTCGTATATGAAGGGTGTTTGGAAAAGGTTGTTCAGTGAAATTGTTGAAGTTCATTGTGATTTTAAAATGATATTCAAAATATTATTAAAGAAATCAGTCTAATAGTCAAATCCGAAGGCATCGAAGGTGTTGATATAGATGATACTCAGACTTTGTCAAAATCACACACCGAACCCTTAATCAATGAAGAGCAGGAAATGGACTTCCATACATTCCTAGAAAATGATGTATCCGAAAAAGTTCCCGTGCAAAAGTTGAGTGTAAAAACCAATGCATGAAGTTATTAGAAGAGAACAATAAAAATTACGAGCGAGTGAGTGCTGTAAAACGTGGTTGTAAAGCATTACTTGACAGTTATCGACAAATTTTGCACAATAGACGAAGTGAAGCCAAACAATTAGATTCCTTTTTGGAACGCGGAAAAAACAGAATTAATTTTTAAATCATTTAAAGTACGTCTTTTCTGTTATTTATAATGTTTATTTTATTAATTAAAAGTTTTTTAAAAGTTGATCGCAAAATTTCGCTTATCACGAGCATGCACAGAACGTAAATACCGCGATGAACGGAGGTTACCTATACAGTTTTTTTCATTTTCTTTTATTTCTGTATTAATACGATAATCAACTGTCTACAAATAATAAGGTAATTTTATTGAAAATTATTTTTGGGGGATTTATTATAAAATAAGTTTTAATATTATATTCGTCTAAAATTATACACTTTAAAAATATTGCAATATGTATATAAAACTTTCAAAGGAAAATTGAAAATCATTCATCTAATAAAATATATTTTTATTGCATTATTTCGGGGATAGCTCATAATTATAAGTAATTAGAGAATAATGATAATTTGTCAGATTTGGGTTAATATTTATTTATTGGCATACTGATTTTTTAATAATAACAAAATAAAATATTAGATTCAACAAAGTAGAATTGTATACTTTGTTGAAACTATTTCTTTTATTAAAATTTAATTATTTACGTGCGAATTCATTATTTGTATATTTTTGATATGTTTAGCAGAAGCCAACTTTGTTGTCTGCCATAATTCATTCTATTGTATCGCATGAAAATAAATATTTTTCCATACAAACGATTTAACAAGGTGAGTGAATAAATCATCGTTATTTAAATTTGTCTCTTCATAAAGTCCTTTGTCGTTGGATTTTTTCAACAATTTTCGAAGCGATTTTTTTGCTCACACGGCTATAAATATTATCCAATGTTACGTATCATGAATGAATTAACTTTGTTGATGTGCGAAATTGGCACCGCCCTATTCATACGCAAAAAATTTTTTTAGCCAACGAATATTTGAATAAATTCGTGTTTTTGTTCGGTCAAAATTGTAAAGATTACTACGACAGTGTCTTACAGAGGAGCAAATTCTACAATTACATTTGGAAAAGGACCACAGGATTCTACCGAAACATATTATCCAGTAACAAACGGACCACAAGCTTGGATAGGTGGTTAGCTTTTAGGTGAGGTCAACTACGAAATACTGAGTACCTTGATTTTAGGTACAAATATTTTTTCTTGCGGTGACAGAATTTTCTATGAACATAAAATTAATTATTTTAATTTAAATCATACATTATATGGAAATAAATATATTTATTTAAAATAAGTGGCGATATTTTCGTTATAAATTCAAATTGAGGAATGGTTTAATTTGGCCGCATTTCTGAAGCAATCGTCAATAAAACCGGAAGATGGCCGTGGCGGAAAATGCGATTTCCTCGTGGCGACAAAGACTGCAAATTTTCTGTCTATCACATGCAAACGGTTATGCCGGTCGTCGTCAGATAAAATCTAATGATGATTGCTTCCATCATGCCTTTACTCGGGAAAGCTGAGGAAGCTCTTTTGGCCCGATTCCTTCCCATGAAAAATAAACATTTTTTCGTCGGTATTTTTCAGTCCCCCAAATACTGGCGTCGTGTGCTTAAACAATTTCGCTGAGTTTCGCATTACCGACATTACCGTATGCAGTCAAACTCTCGAACGTATGCCCTGTTACCATACACAAAAGTTTGAATGTTCAAAAATTACATATGCTATTCAGAATGTGGGATATCGTACAGGAAAGTTTTAATAATTTATTTTCAGTTCATTCCGTTATAAATACAATTGTTAAATATAATAAAATACACCATATTTGTATAAAATATTTAAGCCCAAATTAAACATAACATATAATTTAACTTTATAAAAATATTATAAAATTATTCTTTTAACAATTAAAAATTAAAATATAATTCAAATCAATAAAATTATATTATTTACATCGCAGTTTTCGCAACAATCGCTCTTTATGTAAATCATTGTTATTATTTTATATATGAATTTAAATAAATTCTTGAGTATTCTATCAAGTATTACGTCAGTTGTGTATGGACTTAAATTATTAAGATATTTAAACATAAATTAAATTTGTTTATGATCCAATTAGATTGTGTTGAAAATTATTCAAAATAAAGTATTTATTATAATTGAAATATAAGTAAAATTGCGATCGAGTTAAATTAAATAGAACAACATACCCTTGGACAGTTTGTATCAACCCCTATTCTCTACATAGTAATATTAGAACTAACGCAATTAATGTTTAATTACCATAAAGCCTTTACATACCCAGATATACATTGGAATTTCGATGTGTTGTACTGGAATTTGCATGGGATCTCTGACTAAAATTAACAACTCATTATCTTAGCACAAAATTAAATGGTAAATATAAATATTGATCATTTAAAAATATATATTTATTTATTCTGTTAAATATTTATTTCGTATATGGATATGAAACAATGCCGTTTTTCCAACTAGCAAACTTTTCTGTCTAGTATTCGACATCAATTTTCCGAGTTCATAATATACAAAGCAACGCGGAATGCTGTAGCTTTTGCATTTTGTATGATGTTGAACTCAATAATGAAGTTGCCGGAAAAATGTAATTTTCATCGTCTGAAATTATTCAACTACTGTATGAATAATTAAATTTTACACCCATGCCGTTTATTTTTCTAGAGCTTTATTTCAGTTTAACACAAAGCAAATCGAGCAGTAAATAATTACGGTTGTGCGTGAAGTTAAAATTTAATCCTCCATAAGAGGGTGCTCAACCTTTTATTGTGGTCGTCGGTGCTTTTGTAGGGCATAAATAAAACATACGTACGCACATAACCAGGGACATGCCCTGCGGCATTTCAAGGCTTATGTATGCACTTACAAATCTGTTAAATCGCAAAACATGTGTATATGTAAAAGCTTTACATAATCTGCGCACATGTCAAAGTTCGTCCAGAGCAGATGAGCTGCTAACTAAATTGCGTATTTTGAAAAAGCAATAATCTATTATGAAAATAAAATATCAGTATATATATGTAGTCAATTAGTTTCATCTTATTTTAATGCGAATCATTTGAGAAAATATAACATTGTCATTTATTATTCAAATAAATCAGAAGCTATTTATTATTCCTAAATTCTAATTATGTAGACGAAATATTTTATTGCTTAAACGATGATAATATCTATAGTCCTTGACTTCTATTATTACTTGATCAAACTACTTTGCCAGCGATTTATAAAGTCTCTAAAATTAGAGTATAAATAATATAATATTAGATACTAATATATTTTTTAAATTATGGCTCAGTTTGTTTAACATATGAGATCAATCATGGATATTATAAGTTTTAAGTTATTATTGAATCTAAAGAATCTTAACCTTTTCCACTATGTGCTACCCAACGTATTGACCCAAAAGATTATTTAAAAATAATTGAACCACTTTTTTACTATTTATTAATTTAAAAAAATGTATTTTATTGATTAGGATATAACATTAAATCCTATAGATTTTTTTTAATGAATTATACAAATAAATTTCTATTTTTATTTATTCGTAAAATAAAATCAATGATAATAGAACGGAGATCGACTAAAAATGATCAAAGTGGAATGGGTTAATGTAATATTTAATAAATGTTCAGAAGTATGGAAAATTATTTTATTTAAAAAATCACAGTACATTTTTTACCCATTGTTATTTAAGAATTTGTTCTAATGCATGAAAGTTGTGAGTCTGGAAAAAATCGATAACTTGACAATAAAATTCTAGATCATGAAATCATCAATTAACCCTTTCAATGCGGCGAGTCTAAACACGATTCTGCATCTGAGTGCGGCGCGTTTTGGACACCGTTTACCGCTATATTAGACCATTTTCCTATAAGAGATTTATGCAAACATGTTGATTAGGATATGTTCTTCCATCTCAACTAAAAAAATAAACTCGATTCGCTTTATTTTCGTAATAATAAATCGAACAACATATCAATTGCTCAAACAGAGATTAAGTGAGAAAAAAATGGGAATGCGAATCAAAATCAAAAATGCGAATTGCAATTTTCTTATACCATTACATCCGTACACGTGTATGTGGAACATAATGTACGTGGAACACCCTCAACAACCCCTGAGCCGAGATACGTCACCGATACTACTGCGGAGATTTGAATCGTTACTGTTCATATTTACATATTATATGGTTCCTATAAATTTCTTGTGATATGTTGTATATTTATTGATAGCTGTCTTTATTAGCTGATTTTTAAAACAAACACCATCACTTAACTCGGTCTAGTTTACATGTAACGACAAGTTAAAGTTTTAAAGAATCTCGCGCATGTACGACATGCGGCCGCACCCTGGACACGATTTGTATGCGCATGTACGTCATGCGCCCCGCACTGAAATGGTTAAAACGTCAATGTTTATTGATATTTTTTTTTTTTGAGTCGTGAAGCGATTACATATTATTTTATAATTATTATTATTTTATTTTATTTATATATGATATTAATCCACTTTCCCTCATTTCTGAGGAACGTGAGCATGCGGACGATTCCCTTATGGAGGACCGCGGGCACGGTTTTCATGGGAATATATGGAGCAGGGGTTTCCCGTTGACTTCTGCCCCCAGTGATTTTTTTTATACCGAAGAGTGCCGCTGCCCGCTTCCCGGCTTATATTTTTGGCAATTCATTTTTTTTTAAACGACCGGCGTCACTCAGAATTATTCAGAGCGGTCCCCCATCCGAATACTATCTGCGCTTATTGGCAATTAACTTTAATAATCATAATTTGATTCTAATTACTTCCAAGCTATGACGGGTACATATATACATATGTACATATATTGATAATTATTTTAAACTAAATATTCTGTATAGGTATGTATAGATATTAAATATCGAGGTCACAGATTTTTTTTATACCTTGGTTAAACATAAAAATATATTTTTCTAGCAAAACAATTTGATTTTAATAATTTTACAACAGGATATCGTATGTTGCATATAAACATAGTAACATCACCATTTCTGAGATTCATTTGAATATTAACCCTTTCAGTGCGGGGCGCATGACGTACATGCGCATACAAATCGTGTCCAGGGTGCGGCCGCATGTCGTACATGCGCGAGATTCTTTAAAACCTTAACTTGTCGTTACATGTAAACTAGACCGAGTTAAGTGATGGTGTTTGTTTTAAAAATCAGCTAATAAACACAGCTATCAATAAATATACAACATATCACAAGAAATTTATAGGAACCATGTAATATGTAAACATGAATAGTAACGATTCAAATGTCTCATTCAAACTTCCAGGTATCG
Organism: Philopotamus ludificatus; assembly: GCA_022495035.1. Lineage (NCBI taxonomy): Eukaryota > Metazoa > Arthropoda > Insecta > Trichoptera > Philopotamidae > Philopotamus > Philopotamus ludificatus. Next base: position 35,971 of record JAGXCT010032889.1, read on the forward strand.
GTGACGCATCTCGGCTCAGGGGTTTGGCGCGTTCATGTACACATGTTCCACATACATGCGCCGGATGTATTGGTATGCGAAAATTGCATTTGCATTTTTATTTTGATTCGGCGCATTCTTTACTTCCTTTTTTTTTTTTTTCTCACCTAATCTCTGTTTGAGCAATTGATATTTTGTTCGATTTATTATTATGAAAATAAAGCGAATCGAGTTTATTTTTTTAGTTGAGATGAAAGAACATGTTTGCATAAATCTCTTATAAGAAAATGGTCTAATATAGCGGTAAACGGTGAATACAAATTCACCTCGCCAAAAAAATAATTTGGTCCAAAACGACGCCGCACTCAGATGCAGAATCGTGTTTAGACCAGCCGCATTGAAAGGGTTAAGAAATCAAGAGTTATTATTAAAATTATTTATTAAACACCAGTCTTTAATCGTCGTCGAAAACAATCTACAATATGCTGATCTGATAAGACATATTGTTGTTATAAAAGCATTTTACATCAGCTAAAAGTCCTTTAGTTAAATATTTGTTCTAAAAAATAGTATATTTCTAAATTAAGTTTATGAATAAATTTGTATAAAATTTTAGTTTAATTGTATTTATATAATTTTGAGTCTTGTGCAAAATTAATTTTATTAAATTATTGTAGTTTTAAAAATATTATTTAATTTATTTTAACTCTTTTTTATTAGTGCTATAAACACTAGTGTTTATTGCTTAAAATTGACACGATTTTTTATTTATTAAATTTTATGCTTATAAAAATCGTAATGATGATAAATTTCATATTATTAATAAACATCGGATCCAAACCATGTTTAATAAAAAAAAATGTAGAAAAATATAGATGTCGCTAACAAAAATGTAGACATTCTTATGTATTTTTTTATATTATATTTGAATAGTTTTAATTCAAATATCTCATGTAAGCATACGTTTCTTTCTTATTAATTCATTTCAAATTAAATACTCATATCAAATATTTAAAATTCAGGATTAAAATGAAATGGAATTTAATCTTACATATGTTTCTTCATGTAGAGGTGAAAATAAATAATGTACACGTATATAGTTTTTTAAGCGTGAAACACAATATATATATTTTGCTTGCTAATCATGCAATTGACGCTCATAAAAATGTTCATTAAATAAATATTAAAAGCCATAAATATTATCTATGGTTATTTACTTTAATAATAATGCAAAATTCCGGTATATTGACGCAGAAATGGAACCGCCATGAGCGGTCCCGCTTAAAGTATGAAATTTCATCAAAAGTAATGGCATGGGACTACGATATAAGACGAGGGCTGCGAAACTTTTTTGCTGAATTTATTTATTCAAAATTATTTTTTTGGCGCATAATATAAAATATTTTAATATTAAGCTTTAAGAACATGCGTATGTATACATTATTTTATTTAAATAGTATTTAATACTTTTTTTTGGTTAATGCAATACATTTTTATAAAATTGAATTATTTAAAATTGTTGCCATGTGTTTTTGTTAATATTTATGTCGTGATAATTGAACAGCCCTGGAGTTTGATATCGCGGAATGCGCCGCAAGTGCAACGAACCACATCCGCTTCCAGCATTGCAGGTAACCGTCTCAATTGCATTGCACATTCATAATAATGCAGCTCGCCAAATACTTAAAGATGCACATGCGCTTCCACACACGCACACATACGAAGCTTTTCAGATGGAGAGAATTTGCACTTTAAAATCGGATGGTGAAAAAATCAATATTTTTTCGCTATCTCGCAGACGAAATAAAATTGAAAAGTGTTATGAGACCTAGACGAGAAATAGAGCTTTCGTACAAGTCGATGGAGATTCAATTGCTCGCAAGCAGAACAAATGACCCAATCGGGTAATGTGGGGAGAGCTCGGCTCCGTGTGTGGGGAGGGGGTAGGTCATTAATTGATATAGAACTTCTTGTGCACTTCGCCATTATCAACACTAATATCACCCAAAAATGATAACACGAATAAAAAAAATATATTTAAAATATTTTTTAAAACAGATATTTTTATATAAAAATCAATAAAACAATATATTACATATTGTAATTATATTTATTAACCGCAGTGTCCGTTTTGTATTTAATCCTTTATATATTATACATAGATACGTATTCTTTAAACGACTTTATTAATTTATTGTGTAGTAAATTTAGTTACGGCAAGAGCAGGGTTAAGTCCAGTTTCCGTGAGGCTTTGTTCTCAATCCCTTCGGTATATATTGCTCACATTTAGTGGCTGCAATAAATTGCAGCTACCGTTCAGGTCTCTCTCTCGAGGGTTTCTTAATTCCCGCCGTTACTTATTTATTTTATTTAATTAACGATTTTTGTCACATAAACTATGTCGGTGTTTGTGTTCCGTTTCGTTAAATTGGACACTCTATAAACCGCTGGAATTCGCCAGCTTTTATTCTCTCGTTTGTGTTTTTTTTTATTTAGTTCGTTCGAAAAACGTTCGTCTTCCGCAACTAGAGCCTGATGTTCCAAACGGAAGAACAAGGCAGAAGAAAGTTCATTGGTTTCCGATTGCGGTCTCTAAAAGAAGACTGAGAGTGGTTGCCAATTCAGTAGAGAAATATAAATGTACATTGATTCCGTGAAAATATTTTTTTATTAATATTCTTATGAAATTGCAATTTGAATAGTTTTCTTTGAACTGATTATTCAAAAGGAGAGAATCTATGCATATAACTTAAATGATTTAATTTATTAATAATTCAATAGAAATCATGACAAATTAATATTTACTAAGATTTTGTCATTTTGCCATTAAATCCATATTTAATTAATTATATAAAAAATATACTATGACAATTTTAAAAAGAAGATGATTATTTAGGCAAATTCATAATCATGTCAAATGAAAACAATCTTACAAGTATTTTAAATATACAATATAATTATTAATTAATTAAATATTTACCCCTTCCAGAAACTTATCTCTGAAAGCTCAGTTTCATCTTATCACATTCAAAGATAAATCTAAGCTGAATATAATACTTCATTCGAAATACAGACAAAATCAATGACACTAAAATCATTCTCTTACTAGATTCAATCAAAGCATCTTCATCATCATTCTTCAAATCCCTCTCTAAATTCACTGATAATAAATAAGTCAATATCAAACTTTCACAATATTCGTCTTTCAAAATCCATCTTTAGTATTTCCCCACCGGGAAAAAATATTGGACTGATATAAGATGAAAAAGAGAAAGTAAAATTTGAACCCTGAATTTCCATCCATAACACCACCTACCCCGATGCACTTTATATCCCATTTATAATTATAATATTCAATTTAAAATAACAGTATTTTTGACGTTAGTATAGTTTTTCAGCTCTGCCGGTTTTGAGATTTTATTTTAATAATATTAATTCTTCTGCATTTGTGAACAATAAGTTAAAGATTAATTTTGTGCAGTAGATACTAATCGGTATTGATGAAATATCAAGGTTTTCTATTAAATATTTAACCTGTGAAAATAAGACAGGTAAATGTTAGATATGTTTTTCCTAAACTAAA
>JAGXCT010032890.1:0-29877 GCA_022495035.1 Philopotamus ludificatus
TATTCGATTTTGAAGAAATCACAGTTTTTGGATTATTTTCTTCTTCGATGATAAATATCTATTTAGGCTCTGCGGAACACCTATTTTGGGTCCGCGGAACAACAGTGTTCCGCGGAACATAGTTTGGGAAACCCTGGAATAGACGAATGGTATGATGGCTACCTATTTTCAATTAGGAAGGCAGTAAAACAGTACTGATTTGGAAAAAGTAATATACTTCGAGAAAGGCAATTAACTGTATATTTATTTGTAATAAAAAGATTCTTAACGTCGATCCGTGCATAATATGTTATCCGGCAATAGTTATTCGATTACGACTCGATTTTCTCATCACAATAAAAACGACGGTGCATTTTCCGTCACTATCGGGCCCGTTTCGTGTTGAACGCGCAATAAGCTATCGCCGCACGAAATCAAACAATGGCTAATCATAAGAGAGCTCAATAAACGCGGATTGGGCCTGCGCGATTGGGTGTAAATCAAGGTCGCGGTGATAAAACTACGAGTGGCAAGGGCCTGCGCACGCGCACTAAATCAACGCGTTCGGTAATTCTTTTCACGCGCCGGCTGGAGTCGTGCGAGGGTGGGAGCCCGGCGACGAATTACCATAATATTAATTTGTTCGCCGGGTCAGCGCTGTTATTCACGGCCCATGAACACCCGACACCGTTCGTTTGGTTTCGTTCCCGGCCCGCCGAGCCGTCAAAAGGCTGACCCGGCCCAAAAAGTGGCACCGAAAAATCAACAAACAAACGAAATCCGATACGCCAGCAATCGGGTGGGCAGATTCTGCGCAGAGCCGAACGACTCCGCATCGGACTGCCATGAGACCCTCGACGCGACCTGTTCATTATGTGCAAGTTTATGCGAGGCATTTCTACGGAAAGCAGCAATTTAAAAGATCCCCGATTTACATAATTTCGATGGAAATCGAGAAACAGTCGCGATGACAATATATATTAGGTAAAGCGAAAAGCGAGGAAGAATGTCGAAATTAGTATTATTTAACCCTTTCAGTGCGGGGCGCATGACGTACATGCGCATACAAATCGTGTCCAGGGTGCGGCCGTACATGCGCGAGATTCTTTAAAACTTTAACTTGTCGTTACGTAAACTAGACCGAGTTATGGATAGTAGTTTGTTTTAAAATCAGCTAATAAACACAGCTATCAATAAATATACAACATATCACAAGAAATTTATAGGAATCATGTAATATGTAAATATGAATAGTAACGATTCAAATCGCGCGTGGTGTCTCATTCAAATCTCCGCAGTAGTATCGGTGATGTATCTTGGGTCAGGGGTTGTTAAGGGTGTTCCACATACACGTATACGGATTTAATGGTATAAGAAAATTGCATTTCGCATTTTTGATTTTGATTCGCATTCCCATTTTTTTCTCACTTAATCTCTGTTTGAGCAATTGATATTTTGTTCGATTTATTATTACGACAATAAATCGAATCAAGTTTATTTTTTTAGTTGAGATGGAAGAACATATCCTAATCAACATGTTTGCATAAATCTCTTATAGGAAAATGGTCTAATATAGCAGTAAACGGTGAATACAAATTTACCTCGCCAAAAAAATAATTTGGTCCAAAACGGCGCCGCAGTCAGATGCAGAATTGTGTTTAGACCCGCCGCATTGAAAGGGTTAAAGCTCATTTTATCCCTTCCCGACGTCAATACATTTTTTTTCATTCTCACCCATAGAAAAAAATGTCATGGCCAGAAATCCAAGAGATGCAGTTACGGTGTGTGTTATTGTTTTTATTTGAAAAAGGATTGTAAAGCAAAGAAGCCACCGAAAGCATTTTCGAAACTTATGGTGATATTTTGAAGGTTCGGAAGCGTCGACGGTGGTTTAAACAATTTAAAAATGGGGACAGAAATCTAGAAAATAAACCTAAATCGGGAAGGCCGCAAAACATCGAGGATCAAGTGCTGAAAACACTAGTGGAATCCGATCTTCGAAACGCAATTAAAGAATTATCTCAAGAAATCGGTTGTCCCTGGGTCAACTGTAAAAGACCACCTCAAACTGTTGGGAAATAAACATAGACAAGGAGTTAGGATGCTGCATGATCTATCGCAGTCGGCCTTGGATCAACGAGTGAGCATTTGTTCTTCTTTGAATCAATATATTAGATGGACCCAAATGTAATGTCGCACCTTTTTAATAAAACTCAAACTCATATTTCTAATCAATTATTTAACTTAAATTATACAAAATAATTACCATTATAATCGAAAATGCCCGAAAGGGTCGATTTTATTTCATCTTCTGATTTAATTATTTTCTCGTAATAATGCTCCAATGAGCGAATAGGGTGATAATCGGATGGAGCCAAATCTGGAGAATACGATGGATGCGATAAAGCTGTCAAACCTAATCCATCCATTTTTTGTCGGCTCCAAGAGGTCGCGCGTTGTCATGCAAGAGGATAATGTTTTCGTTTCTATTTACCAAAACTTCATACGTAAACGTTCTAATTGGTCAGAGTACATATGCGATGTCACCGTTTGACTTTTGAATCCCACCATATTTAAAGTAAAACTTTTTCCGGATGTAATCTAGTTCTTGGCGTCGAACTTGCCTTTCGCCCTCACTCTAGCCATTGCTTTCTTTTCCTTATATTTGAATAGAGTACCCTTTTCTCATCTCCGGTGAATAAATAATGCAGTCATTATTAAAGGGTTAACCTAAACATATATTTTCTACGCAAAACGAAGATTGGAGACTTCTCACGACCCAAAAAATATTTAAACACGTCTCTCTTAGTCAAAGGACTGTAGAAAACCAATCTGAAAGTATGCTTTCCGAAAATGCGACATTACATTTGGGTCCATCTGATATTCTAAAAATAAAAATTCATGATATTCATAAATTGGTCGATATTTTGTAATTTCAACTAATCAATTTGACGCATAAATGACAAGCACACTCTCGCAGCGAACAGAACTCTCGTCGCACGTGTTTATCGCACGTTTCACTCGCACTCGGCACATCGTACCGGATACGACAGAGAAAAAACATCGCGCCCGTGTCAACAGAAGCAAAAAATATTGTTTTTATTTGCGGACGATAAAGGTTAATGATTATTTATAATTATATTATTGTTAGGGGAGTAGACCAGGGCTTGAATGACAATTAAAGCTATTAAATAAATTTATGGTGAAGTGCTGACAGCACGTAGATGTCAATTTAAGTTTTAAAAGTTAAAATCGAGATATAGAAATCTAAAAGATGCACCTGAATCAGAGATCCCTGGTCGGGTCGGATGCTCTATTAACATCGCTGAATTAAGGTCCTCTGTACAGTCACATTTGCAACGCATCGACAAAAAAAAGAAAGGTAATTTGGACACTACAAAAAAGAGCAAAGAAACAAATGCAATTCTTTGTTTTCGAGATAAATAATTCTACCCTTTTACAACAAATTCTAACCGGAGATGAGAAATGGATCATGGAAAAAGAATTACAGTTTCACAGAATCAAACTCTCGTTCCGATTACAAAGCCTGGTATAACACTTCGAAAGTTTTTTTAGGCAGTTGGTGAGATGTAAGAGGAATAATTCATCACGAATTGGAAAGATTAAACGAAAAAATAAAAATCAACGACTAATTTTGTTTAACAGAAAGGGAATAATTCTTTACGGCAATAATGGACGCTATCATAAAGCGAAAAATTCCGATTAGTACCTCTTTGGGTCCATGGAGTACACTTTAAGATAAAATCGTTTTCGAAATACAACTGAAATCGAAAACCACTTAAACGAAGGGTTCGATTCAAAACGGAGATGGGAAACAGTTACTAATAACAATGTTTTATAATAATATGTAAAAGAAATATGAAAATACATTAATTTTACATTCATATAAAATGCGCGATTACTTTTGGGTCCCCCTAATTAAACGAATTGCAATTGAATAGTTTAAACGTCGTAAAAATAAGACATTCCATGTAAATTTATGGTTAATCATAGAATTGCTATCGTATAAATTCACTCATAAAACAATTTAAATGCATGTTTCATAATTACTCTATTACTCGCCAAGATAATATTGAGATAGCTCTGATATAGCATAACATTTTAGATTAATTTCGATATACGACCGATTTTATCGTATTTCTGCACAGTGTAATTCATTGAAATTTATGTATTATTCTTATTGCACATGTCAGAAATGTATTTGCATGATTATTGTTAAGCATCGCCGCGTATTATAATTTTTGAATTGGAGAGGTGGGATGAAAGCGCATTGGCGTTCGTCGCGTCGTATTTTTGTCAATGATTGTTTAATTTTGCTTGCGGATTCGGACCTCGATTCTTTTGTGGTCACTTTTTTAATTCGTAGCCCCGGCAATAAGAGCCGGAGATCGATCCAAAATCAATTTATTTCTGAGCTGTACACGGATATCAATTCAGATTTTTAATTAACGTATCTTTTTCTCCGGGCGAGCGAACTATAATAAATTACAGGTGGGCGTATGGGCTCATATAAAGCGGGGCTCTCCGCCGCAGACAATGGCGGAGGAGAGGCCGCTGGGAACAGATGTTCCGACCTTTCGTACGCTCGTGTTTGCTCATAAAGAGCGGTGTTACTCCGGCGATGACGACGACCTCCGTACGACGTCGCCGCTGTCATTTGGCAGATCGACAGCTGAGCCGCTACCAGCTAGCTGCCGGAGGAGCTAATGGCCGGCTTGCGTCACGCGGCTGACGTGCCTCATCGCCGCCTCTTTGTTTGGCCGCTGTCATAGCCGTATCGCGTTGCAACATCTACCGATATCTGCCATTCGAATTAACGCATTGCTTTAACTTGGCGAGCGGCGATTAAAATTTATACTCTCGGCCGCAACAGGTATGCGCTTAAGCGCAGTCGGTAGGGCATGGGAGCTTAACAGTGCTTTATATGTGCTCTTCGCCCGGTACATTGGCCCGTTAAAAAGATACAAAGCTAAACCAGCATAAATACGATTTTATAGTGGATCTTTTTTTTCCATCAAATCTATATAAAATGCATTGACGGATGCAGGGATTACGCTCGCAAAATCATTCATAAGGATAATGCCTGGCATTAATGACGAGATGAACTTTAATGCGCGTCGCCGGGAATGATGGATGAAATTACTTAATCTATGTATAATATAAATGATAGTGATCTTACCGGAGTCGACACTGGTCGCCTTCACAGTCCCGACGTGGGTCCCCTGCTTGACGTCCTCGCGCACTTTGTAATGATACCGCGGCCACTCAAAAATCGGAGGTCTCTGCGCGGAATCCACTACACTAACAAACACTTGCGCGTCTTCTTTGGAACGAAGTCCTCCACCGTCCGTTGCGGAAACGTTCAACGTGAAGAACGGCTGCGATCTGGACGAGAGCGCGTTCGGTCTGTTGACGAAGATTTCTCCGGTGCTCCTATCGATACGATAGATCCCGGCCTCGTTCCCGGCGACGATGCGGTACGTCACGGCTCCCAGACGTCCAGAGTCGAGGTCCGTGGCCACCACTGCTAAGATTGGCGCCGAAGAGAACGAGCCGCCGTTCTCTCGCAGCGACACGTTGTACTCCCGGGGATAAAAGACGGGCTGGTTGTCGTTGACGTCCGTCAGCTGGATCTTGATCATCGCCGTCGTCGATAGACCACCTGAAAATCGAACGAGATGGCATTAAACATTGAAATGAATAGTGAGGCATTGGCACGTATTCTTCGGCTCTAATTTAATAAAGGCACTGTATACAATGTAAGGGTTCGAAGTCGAGGCCGGGGCCGGATTCCGCGGGCGACACCGCCCTGATTTATGTGCGGACCTCGGCGTGAGCGACAGATTTCGCAATGCAGGACCGGATCGGATATTTTTAAACAGCAATTATAATTTAAATAATTAACGACACTGGCGTTTAATTATCGAGCTATTCGCATACCGATATAATGACACAAAGGAAAATATATGTAAATTACTGCAATAATACTATTTTTTTTTATGTTAAATGAAACGATTTTTCTCGAAGAACTCTTTAAATAAAAATCCCACATATCACAAAATTTTTAAAGAATACATATTATAAATAATTATTGACCATTATTGGCGAACAATCGCATCCGGTACGATGTGCCAAGTGCGAGTGTAACGGAACGACACATGACGATTGGTCTACCGGCAACATGTCCTCAATTTGTGGCGGGACATCGCCGGGTGTACGTGTCATTTACGACTCATATTAATTCGTAGAAAAATCCAAAATATCGACCAAATTATGAAGCGTATTATGAATAACTATTTTTATTCTTAAAATAATCATTTTTTTTAAATGTCGAGATATTAACACTCAAGGACCCGGTCCCGCGTTAGTGCGGAAATTTTCGTAAACGGTAAACACCCGCTCCCGCACTAACGCGGGTTCACACGAAACGTGCTATCTAATGCGCTACAAAAGGCTTTCTTTTAAAGTTTTGCGACTGGACACAGTCTCATTCATTTGCTCTGCATGCCCATACAACCAAAATATATGACATATGTATTTATTTATGGTTGAAAACTGTCGGCGAAACCGTAGGTGAATCGAAAACTTTCCAGTATTTACACATCGACTGTAACGAATTTAGGTTTTTGTTTATCCATTCAACAATATAACTTTTTTGGGAATATTTATGTGGTACAACCCGTCACATTCTTTATTACAAAGCTAAAATTACCAACAATATATTTGTTTTTTATCGTCTAAAATACAATAAATCATCATTTTCACTGCTCGAAAATTTTATTTCTTATCTAAATATTCTAATAATCTAATATAAGTATACTATACGTATAATACTTCTTTTTTGACCAAATTATCTCCAATGGGAAAAAAGTTATTAAGTTTTTTTTACATAGCCGCGGAAAATCGCAAGATCGATAAAAGATGCGGGTTTAGGTGGAAGTTTCGCCTGAAAACAGCGGGTGCTTGAGTGTTAATAAAGAATTGGGTTTCTTGGGGTCTATTTTCCATTATAAATATATCCCTTTCGGATGAAACGGTTGTTTTCGAGCCGCCGGGATGGATTAATTAATATATGCAACTGATTATTTTTATGCACGGATACGAAACAACACGGTAGACGGTTAAAAAACAATAATAAAATGAATAGAATTTAATAAAAAACAAGTACTAGAGATTATTTTATAGAATATAAATAATTCCACGATAGTTCACAATCTCGAAAATGGAGAAACGGTTCCTGTAACTGGAACTTAAATTCTAAAAGGCCTTCAATCACCAATATAAATTATTTTTTAACAAACGATGAAAATGTCGAACTAAGTATTCAGTTCTCAGGTGATATAAAATATCTCTCCTTTAATATAATGAAAATATTTTATTTATAAATAAAGAAAAGATTATATTTTTAATTTAACATTTATGTGTTTTGCACGACATGGTTTTGAACGTATACCGCCAGCAAAAGATAAATAAGTGTGTCTAATTAATAACATAATGAAATTATATGTCCATTGGCTTGTTTCTTATTCTTATAACGGCAATATATTGCGCATATTTATAATGTTGAAGATCTAAGATTGTGTGATTCTAACCCGATGCGTTAAACACAAATAAGACGAAATCAAGTGTTGTAACCGTCGTAAAAGCATAACTTGTAACATTAAGTTTAACGAGACGTATCTTCTCATACCATAGGAGAAGCCTTATTAGTCGAGTATTTAATCTGATAATCTAAATTAATACGGAATTAAAAACTCTTAATTGCATTTCGCCGCATTAAATTGTTTTGATCGTTTAAAATAATATATTGAGATTCCGTTGCGGTCCTGTCACATTGCCGATCGGCGACCCAGCGAATGTTTTGATTTAAAACTTCCATCTCTTCGTCAAATGAACGAGTGGAGTGCGCAGGAAAGTTCGACGACAATAGGACGGCGCAAAAAGTGAGCCTGCGCGCAAAAAAGGGACAAGAAAAAAGCGAAAATAGTAGTTGACATTTCTCACTCGATAAATCAAGGTGCCGACGCCGGTAGGTGGGAAGGTGGTAGGTGGTAGGTGAAGGCTCCGGAGGAATGGTAGATTGGGCGAGCGGGCAGGACCGGAATGTGTCGCCGTATTTATGAAGTTATCTCGCGGCTCTGGAGCGAGACGGAGACGCCGGTGACGCGGGTCAGACAGGGACGCACTCGACAGGGTCACGGGAGAAGACGAACTCTCACGACAATCGTGACGGAACCACTACGAAATCGTATACTTTTGAATCATACTGTATTTCGTTTTGCGCCAAACCGAACGCGAAAAAAAAGGTGAAGACACATCGAAACGAAAATGATATCATCGGCGGGTGTTTGTATTTAAAAAAGATACAGCGTTCATTGATCAACTCGAAGAGTGACAATGTGACGTTTGGCCGCAACATGGCCGATCTCTGGAATTTTAAATTGGCGACTCCGTCTATCGCTGCTAATAGATGGCGGCACGAGATCTCCTCTCGGTTGGCTAGACACTTGTCAATTTATAAACGCGTTCATTAACTGGACGCAAACTTTGACAAAAGGATGTGGTCATTGTTATTGAAATGTCAGAGAACTATGCACACATCAATTTAATTAGAGAAAACAACAAAAGGATTTATATAATTAATATAACTCATTAAAGTTTTCTACTTAGGGCCAGATATTTAGGCCCAAAACATTTTTAAGCAAACATAACGAACCAAGTTTTTTATTTAAATTAAAAAATGCTTTTATTGGATTGAGATATATATAAGATGAAACCCTATAAATGATTTTTATTAATTTTTCCAAGGAATATATTTTTATATAGATTCGTAGATAATAATAATGAGAGTAGCTCATAGATTCGACTTAAATGGTTAGAGTGGAATGGGACTCCAATGGGATGCAATGAAGTTTTCTTTTTTCTGAAGAAAAGAATGACAGTTACGTAGCTAGGGTGTCTGAGCTGTGTACTACGGAATGCTGCATTGTTACGATTAAGGAAAAGATACGACGTTATTGTAGATGGGGGATAATGACGAATGAAGCTAAGGGGGAAACATGTCGATTTTTGGGGGTATAAATAAAAAAAGACAAATAAAAAAGGGTTAAAATGATGATTTTGGGAATATTGTCTACGAAAATAATTATATTTGGGGTATATTAAATGCAGCAGAGTTCAGGTAAAAGTTATGTGATCTCTTCTCTAAGATTATTTAATGAATAATCAATATAAAATTATTTTGAACATAATTTGTCAACCAATGAATACGTCCAAATTATTCTTGGCACTTTTATCTTTTAAAAAGTTCATCAATCACTGATTTTGATTGAATTCATCCAAAATGCATTCCCTTAAATAATTTACCATTATTTCAAATAAAGGATTGAGAATCACTGTTTTTAAGATACGATGCGTTTCGGATGGAAACTTGACAAAAAGCAACATCGTACATATTCACATGTCAAAAAATGTAATTTAACCGATGTGTAAAATAAAGCAGCAAAAAACGACGCAACATTCGACTTTCCCTATTAATTTATTGGAAAGAATTTTTGCAACAGAGAATCGAATTTTCGTACAAAAAATTAAACTTTAAATAATATAAAATAAATGGAGTGGAGAAGTAATCAGCTATCCAGATCGGTTAATCTTTCGGATCTAGAAATGGTTTAAGAATTTCTATACCTCGGATTACTATTTACGTGTACCGGAAATTGTGAGCCAGAAATAAGAAGGCGAAAAGGGATGCGATGTCAAACTAAAACTAAACTAAACAGTGGCCTTATAACCCTGGGCCGGGTCTTTGCCACCTGGAGGACACCTCCGTCTCAGTCATGATGTCATGACTGTAGACGGACGTTCTCCAGGTTATCTAGGCTCTTCGAATACGGGTCAGGTCGCCAGATAAAGCCCGGGAGTCGAGCTGTCACGCGCGGATTGTAACAATAATAATCAGACGAGGTTATGGCCAATTCGTATTTAATTCACGGTCTGATCGGGTGCTACGGGCACCTCCTGTAGCACACACGTCACCGAATTGGCCTGGATAGCGGCCTGGCTCCTCATAGCTTCGTAGAATCTACGAAACTACGATTGTGCCCAACCGCTATCGCCACCACGACTAATACCGGCACGCGACAACACTCGACTCCAAATTATCGATAATTTGGAAAAACAGGGGGATATCCAAAAAGACAAAAATACGTTTAGTGCAAAGTCTGGTATTCTCAATTTTTAATTATGGCGTAGAAACCTGGATCATAAAGGAGAACATGAAAAAGAAAATGACGCCTTTAAAATGTAGTGTTGGTGACGTCTGCTGAAAATAGACCACTAAACGCTCAGACGCGTCTGTCCTGAAAGAAATGGGGAACACCAAAGATGACCGACTTTCTACCACACGTCTCAAAATGATTCTTCGATACTTTGGACATCTCGCTAGAAGAAACGATAGCTTGGAGAAGCTCGTCGCTATTGGAAATGTACAAGGACTAGTAGCTGCGATGCGAGATGCAGAATGCAAAGAATCCTGGAGAATCAAACTCCAGAAGATTCGGAATAAGAATGATCACGGTTCTCAGACATGAGGGTGTCGACTAAAGACTATTAAAAGTTGATTGATTCATATTATGGGAATAATAATGATAAATCACATGACATTAGTGAGTATTGTTGGATTATATTGAAACGAATAGTACTCTCGTGGATTCTAGAGCATGCCTGAGGATCCATGTCAACTCAGTCATATTCAGATAAACATGTAGTAAACCGGTGAATGTCACAAACGAGGAAAACGTTATAGTTTGCGAAAGTAATTCATGACTTATTTTTCTCGCAGCCGATCGGCATACGTAGTAAATCGGATTCAATTGTATGCGGATGCTAACGGATAATGTCAGTGCAATGGCGGTTTAGCATGCACTCGACAAATTCCCCGCAGTTCCCTGATTGAGATGTTCCGGCGGTGGATGGCGCTCGTGACTGCAGGTTACCATCGGGCGTCTAGTTCGGTTACCATGTCAAGAAGTATGCAAATACGCAAGCGCAGTCGAAACAACCCGTTCAAATAAAGTGAACGCTCGTAAATCACGAGTGACACGGTAAAGGTTCCACCGTGACCCCGTTCGACGGCCGCACTGCATTCGCGCACCGTGTTTGCATGTTTACAATTTTTGTTTGTTAGGCCGATGTGTTTGGGGACGGGTCGCAGAGCCGCGGATCAATGGCGCGAATGATTGATGGCGACCGTGGACCGTTGCTGATCTGCGCGCGCGCACGTGGATCAGAGCGGAATGTGAAAATGAATGTCAACACGGTCATAAAGCGAAGAAAGTGAATGACGGCCGAGACATGTCAATTTTTTGTCGATCAATATATAGCATTTTTTTTTGTATACGGATTTATTATACGATCAATCTTGATTTCGGACAGATCAAGGCGAGACGTTCGTAACATTATCGTCGAAATTAATTTTCTAATTAAAAAAATGATGTTTAAACGGCCGGATAAACGCGAAACAGAAGAATCAGAAATTAATAAACTGCGTATACAATTACCTCTGTCAGTGGCTATGACCGGAAATTCGTACACACTTCGCGTTTCATAGTCGAGATCGTTCGCTATGCATATCTCGCCGCTTCCCGACTTGATCTCGAAAACGTTCAATTTTCCAAAGCCTTCGCCGAGCGTATAGTTGACCATGGCGTTCACTCCGCAGTCCGGATCCGTCGCTGAAACCTGAAATAATAAAGAGTGATTAATACAAAATAAAAACGACAATTACGGAGAGGATTTAGATTCATTGGCGTTGCATCGTGTGCGACGGGCATAATCGCCGTGTAATGCCGGCATTACATTTCCATGGATGAATAGAAGGGATGCCCCCGGCATAGCGCACGCGCAGATCTCCCGCGGCGCGTCATACTCTCTCGCCTATTAACCGGGCCGATTGACGTCGTAAATCTCGGATTGGAAATTCCCGGGGTTTATAATAGCTAGACGCAATAACCACCCAATAAAACCTTATGTGGTTGTAATATAAGATTTGCACGGTGGAGTCCCAAGTAACTAATGGCATTATTGAAAGGATAAATATGAACTATTGTATAAAATACATTTTATAACATTGCAGTGGAACTTCGCTTAACGAGCACCTCGCATAACGAGTAATTCATATAACGAACAAAACAAACTGTGCAAAAATGACTGGCTTAAAAGTGACCACAACCCTTTTAAAATAAGCTATAAGAGAATAAAATAAACGTAGAATCATTGAAAAGGGAAAAGGCGTAGGAGGGTGTTACCAAGAGAACCCTCGCTTCTGCTTAAAAGAAGGTTTGATCGAAAATCGTTGTCGAATGAGACTTTTGAGACAGTACCCTTGGATCCTGTAGTCGACGAGATTGTGTTTTTGGGATTGTCTAAGATAATGGGGTCTAGAGGTGGATAACAATAACCTCGATGAGCACAGCCAAGAACTGACCACCGAAGAGCTTATAATATAATATAGCTACAAATGAATTTAACTGATCCGTCACGGCTGTTCGAAACCAATCGCGTCGTCCGAAGGGGTCTATTTACTATTGAAAATAGACCCCAAGCATTTCAAGTCAGGATATTAATGAATTCTTCATCAATATCTTGATAATGCTTAATTATTTGGTCGATATTTTGGATTTTTAATTAGTCAATCAGACCCGGCATAGTTTGAAGGTAAATTACAATCAAATTATAATTGTTAAAGTCAATTGATAATGAGCGCAGATAGTATTCAGATAGGTGACCATTCTGAATACTTCTGAGTGACGCTGGCAACAGAGGGGTAGGATGAAGGTTGAAGACCTTCATTTCACACAAAAATAATTGTCAAAAAATATAAGATGGGAAGCGGGAACAGTGCTCTTCAGTATAAAAAATCACTGCGATTCAGAAGGCGAAACCATTGCACTATATATTCCCATGAAAACCACGCCCATGGTCCTCCATAAGGGGAATCATGCACATGGTCACGTTCCTCCAGAAATGAGGGAAAGTGGATTAATATTTTATATAAAAATATAATAATATGTAATCACAACTAATCAATATGTCGCGTAAATGACATGCGCACTCGGCGATGTCCTGCCGAAGCAGGTGTCAAGCGCACGGTTTCATTGGCACTCGGCCCATCGTACCGGATGCGAGCGAGAAAAAACTTCGCGCCAGTGGCTACAGAACTTAATTCTATTTCGCAATTGCGAACACTAAAGGTCAATGAACATTTATAATATTTATTCTTTAGACCTTTTAGACAAATACAAATAGTTTTCTATATGTAGGATTTATATGAGCTCTTCGAGAAAACTTGGGGTCCCAAATATACCCCATCGGTACGGATAGGTTAATGATTTTGAAGCGTTGGCAAAACCAAATGCCTCCTGTCAGCTTTCTAGTAAAAAAAGCGTGAATATTATAAATAATAAATTAATTATTTCGATTTTGTTGGTTCATTCTGCAATTGAAGAAAAGATGGAGATGGTCGACACTTAAAAATGTACATATGAGTATTTTTTTCAGCATCGAATGCATTATTATACATCAATTCGTACAGGAAAATTGTTTCACATTAAGAATCTGGAACGAGTTATGCTCGTTAAATGAGGTTCCACCGTATTTTTTTTTTATATAATATTATTAATAATAAAGTTACGTTTATTTAAAAAATATTTTTTTAAATCGAAATAATTAATATTAAATGATGGATAATGCATAAGATGTATAAATCCCAGTTTCATTAATCTAAAAGTACTTTATGCGAACTAATCATTGGATGTATTATCACATTATTTATTATGAAGAAGATTTATTTTATTTTTAAGCCCAAGTATAGTCTGATTAAGGTGTCAAAAATATGCACTATCATTTCCTTTCGAGCTATTTAAGAATCACCTTGAATGAAACATCACATTTTAACATTGAATGATTATTTTATAGTGCAAGTATGTATGCATATACATATGCGCATTGCAGAACAAGAATGACACATGCAGTATGATTATCATTAAAAAATAAATAATGATGGTAGCAAAAAAATTTTGTGATTTCAATATACGTCATAGCCGGTAATTAGGGGGTGTTGTTTGTTTCGTGGAAAGCAATCATCTCAGGTAGAACAAATTGCTCCTTCCTCCGAGCAATTAACTAAAACAACCCTAAAATACTAAGAATTAACAATGCCAATTGTATTCAAATGTCGTCAGAATTGGATGGAAATGGTCTCCGGATGTCATTGCAAAAATAAAAAAAAGAGAAACAAATTAAAATAAAAACTCGTATTAAATTGCCTCATATGTCAACGCTAATTGTATACGGCGAATGTAAATTTAACTTCTGTTTTATACAGAGTGTACAAGAACGTTTGGCACAGCAATAAGATAAAGGTGACAAATTAATTAAAAGCGGAATTTGTAAATTCGGCGGCGTATCCTCGGGTCACTTTCTAATACCAGCGACCGCATACCGGTTTCTAAGAAATTGACATCGATTATCTTCTTATATTCTAAATCTCGGATATGCCGACCAGTTTGTCATCACATCCGCCGAACGACTTCATCAACACATTTATTTTATACATATATAAAAATAAAACAAGAACACTGGCCAAAATGATCGTTCAACATCCCATTATTCATATAACGATGCCTCTAAAAGCAATAAATAATTATAGGGTGCACTAGGGTATATTTTTGAGATCGGATGATAAAAATGCAACGTGCAGGTGAAAAGCTTATTGATAATATGGCGGAGAACCTATAGACAGCTGGCAGGTTGTGTCAATAGAATATTAGAGATAATGTATTGTGGAACATTTGCGTTTTCTTGTATCAATTCTATTTATAGTGACAATAGCGACCTCAACAACGTGTGACAAACATTTTTGCTGCACATTAGATTGCCTTTCACTGATTCAGCGCTGACCCAAATATTTGGAATAATATTGTTAATTCACTTTTGCTCTCAATGATAGATATATTTATTTATTATCGTTTATATAATAGTGATGAAGAAGATCCTTTTGAAAATTTTCTAGGACTCGTCCCGTATTTAATTACAGCGGCTGGACGTGTCGCGTTGTCTCGATTACGAGACGAGGTGTCATTTGTTTGGGTGACGTCGAATCCTTCGTCGAAGCTCGTCCATCATCAAGCCCGTGTCCATACCCCCCGCGCCCTTTGCCCCATACATATCCTTCGACGAGGGATCTCTAGTCCCGCTCACTATCTCGTACATCGGCCAACACATTCCCGTGCTAACGAGGTGACGCATGCCCGCTCCAATTAACTTGCAATTAATTTGCATCCCAACAATTCGTCACATCAACCGTATTTCAAAAGAAAATAACAATTATGAAAAAAAAATAACATCATAAAAATTTAAATAAAACTCCACTATGGAAGAGAAAGATCCGAGTTTCTGGCTTAATTCGCAAAAGATTTGTATGTCTCTACGTCAAAATCTGGAATTATTCTATTGCTGGGAAGGTTCTTAATTGTTTAGACCAGGGGTTCCCAATCTTTTTCGGTTTACGGCTCCCTTAAAACATCAGATTTTTCCGCGGCTCCCTTAATACATTAGTTTAACTTTTGACCTTCAGACCGTCTTCAGACCGTCTTCAGACCGTCTTCAGACCGTCTTCAGACCGTCTTCAGACCGTCTTCAGACCGTCTTCAGACCGTCTTCAGACCTTCTTCAGACCGTCTTTACGTTGGCAAAAAAATGTTTGATTACTTTTCGGTCCCTCTAATATTTTACATATTATTATTTTTAATACCATATATCGGAGATAACGAATATATTCATATAATACAGGGGTTCCCTGGTTTTTAAAAAAAACTCTAATGGTAAAAATACACCTTTGTCATCGTAGAATTTGCTGAAGACTCAATTTAAATTATTTTATTGTATTTATAAACATATTATGAAGATTTAGAAAGCTCAAAGATCTTAGTAAATAGTTCTGGTCGAGGAATGTAATTAAAATGAGATTTATAATATATTAACTTTTAAACCAGCCGTGCCGATGGGGACGATTTGGGACCCTAAGTTTTTGATTTTTCTTGGATATGTTTGAGGTCTATTTTTCATTATAAATAGACCCCCTACGGACGATGCGGTTGTTTTTGAGCCGACGTGACGGATCGGTTAAAACCTTTCGCTGGCATCATTTGATTTTTCTGGATTCATCGCTGAAAATACACATTTGGTCTTGATACATCCGAATCTAGAAATAGTCCTTGATAATGTATTTAATCCAGCGTCTCTTTGTTCTTACTTGTGTTATTTCTGTTAGCTGCTCAGATCTTTTTTCAACAATATACAAGCCAAATCTAATATTGGTCTTATAACCCACAGAAATCCTCATGGAAAAACTCATTGTTCTTGAGCTTTTCTAGGCTATCAAACCAATTTAAATAGAAAGCCTAACTTGAAGATTTTTACTTCATTTTTTTTCTAATTATATGCGATATTCTTAACACTTTATGAGCTGTTCACGCCAAAAGGCGTGATTTTGTAGCTAAGCGTTATGAGCCGTTCACGCCTTTTGGCGTTAACGCCCACTTGGCATTATTTTTTTTTAAAAAAAGAGGCACAATGTAATTATACTATTTGACCACAGAAGGATACACGTACATGTTAGCTTGAATTATCATTACATGAAACCATGCGGCCCCCAGGCTAGGTTTGATGTAAGTGTTAAAATAATTTTCGTCCTCTTCATGCAATGTTGTCAGTGATCTTCCAATCTACGAAGTGTTTCTGAAACGCAATTCACTAGAGAATTGGAAGCAGGTGGGGGTGCTACAATGGCGGTTCGGGTCATATCGCAAGTGGACACCATTTATCCGAGATAACACCTGTATATCATGTGTCAGGGTGTCACCTACGAAGCGGCGGATGCCTTGGTCCGATCGGAGGGGGTCCAAAGGACACCGAGGTCCGTGGGCGACCCGCCAACCCGACACGCCGGTAATTAGTGGATTTTATGGCTAGTTGTTGATTGCTATCGCGGCTCCGGAGACTCTCTGCTCCTTTTTCCATTTTTTTTTTGTTTCGCTTTATTTATTCTCGCATCCACACATTTTCTTCAACGTTTGCTTTGTGAAGCGAGGCGCACGATTATGTGACCGCGAATGGAAAAAAAAGCGCACTTAATTACGGCACTGACACTCGGCCGCTGTTGCAACAACGGCCTGATGAATCGTGGACATGACAAATGAGTGCAGAGAAATTTATCGACCTTAAAAAAAATCAATTTTAATTATAATTAACCTTCAGAATTTATAATCCTCTTATGAGGACTGGAAAATCTATCATATTACAAAATAAAAAATAAAAATTGAATGCAGAGCGTACATGAGCTATATACAAATTATGATTATGATTATGACATGGCAAGTATTAATATATTCTAAAACAGAGAATCCCACCCTATTGTAAGTGCCTATCATTCTTGTACACTGTCATCTCCATCTCTGGTCATCTAAGAAACGAGTTGCCTTTAAAAGATAGGCCGATGGGACGTGATATGAGAGAGATATCGTCGAATAGAGATATTATTCATACGAGATACGAGTTTCAATCGTGTACGAACACGTGAAAAAAATACATTTAAAATTAACAATATAAATATTTAAATTAATTACTAAAAAAAAATGACCGTGAAACTCGAGACGCATTCGTAGACGCTGGCGTTTAAAATAATATAAGATATCATAAAATCCGATTATCCGTATTATGGCAGATAATGTAACACAATCCGCGATTGCTATTCGCATTATCGGGTCGTATCGGGACCATTTAAAAGGATCGGGTTCTAGTAATCGCGAATGAATTGCGCGCACATAGAGAACCGTTCTCCATATATGTAGATATATCAGTAATAATATGCGAATAATGATATTTGCCAAGAGTTTAAAGCATGCATTTTATGAGCCTGATATACTTTATAGTGATTTATGTATAAACGCGATTCTTAGAATATACATACATATATAAACACTTATTTATGCGACTAATTTCTAATTTACAACAATACTTTCCTCATAGACTATTAAACGGAAAACTTGAAGAGCATAAAATAAAGCATGTAAATAAATTTAATCGTCTCTATAAAACGGATATATGAGATGAGGTATATAATAATATTTCAAAGAGTATTTATTGTATTATGCAAATCAGTATGAATTTTAAGAGTCAACACAGCTTCGTTATTAATATTTCTCATCAGAAATTCTTTGATAATACGTAAGATAAATATTAGCATGAAATGCATGGATGGCATAGTCTGTCTAAATATTTGATAATCCAAAAAAATATCTATAAGATATTTGTATCTATGAATATAAATCTGTATGCATGACTCATTATATCTATATTGATGCTTTTCAACTCTTATTTAAATAAAAAAAAATACATAGTGATTCATAGAGGATGTATACACAAGATGTTTAAAAAAATAGTGAATTTACTATGAAAAATTAGCAAAAAATCCTATATCACATAATAAGCTTTTAAAAGTTTAAGGAAATTCGTATAATTTGAAATTTCGCTTAAACACTCTTTCAGTTTTGTTGAAAAAAAATAGTTTATCGATTAAATCTTGCTTTGTAGACGTTAGACTTTGTAGGGACTTTGTAGAAATTATTAATATCGCACGTTCAATAGGAGGTGAGGGATTGGAAGATTTAGCTATCAACGAAATTGATGAATTGTTTGAAGAACAGGAGTTAAATGAAGAAAGAGATTAATTGATGTATTACAGAGTTCATCCACCAGAAATCAGAAACGATACCAGAAAGCGACGGTAGAGAAGTTCTGGTCCAATTTCAACGATTACTGCTAAAACAATAAAAGATGGGTTGCAAATGGCAAGAAATATAGAAATGCATTTCCTAAATAATGACCCAGATATGGATCGAGCTTTGAAATTTCAACGAGAAATTAAACAATGCGCTGCAAGATATGAGGAGATTTACAATAATATCAAAAGATGAACAATCACGGATTACCGATTTTTTTGAACTACGACGAAACATAACAGAAAATGTAATCGAAAGTAGTTGTGATGATGACATTGATGGTGAAAATCCCCATTAATATCTTCTAGTGATAGTGACATTGAATAATATCTTTTATCTATGTTCATAATGTTTCAATAAATTTTCAGTTCTATCTATCTATTTTTTTAATATTTCTAAAATAAAACCTATCCTCTCGTCTCGCTTAACACGGATTCGTTTAACACGGTGATCTAGCAGAACCTATCCTCCGTGTTAAGCGAGGGATGGGTGTAATTTTAAATTTCTGTAGAATCTAAAATAATAACAGGACTTTTGAATTGGGGTCGCTGTATAATACATAAAAAATTGAACTACATTTTTTCTAATTATTTAATTAAAAAAATGTATTTTATTGAATAGAATATCAGTTCGAACCCTATATATGTATCTTATTCATTTACCAATGAAAATATTTTTTTTATATATTTGTAAAATACAATTAATGAGAGTAGAACAAATGGTCAGAGTGAAAAGGGTTAATTATTGCTAAGAAGAATATGTATCGTAAGTCTAATTTCAGCGATTATGAGGAAATACATTTCATATGGTGTGATGAAAATAAATATTCGGATTCCCTTGAATATTAAATAATATATTTTAGCAAAACAAACACTTGATAATATATATTTGAGACTTTTCCGCATTCAAATATTTTTAGGGGATTTTAAAAACAAATGAATCGATTTTTCATAGGAATTCTTAACCTGTACAGCACAACCCCTTTTTTGAGCCCTTCTCGTTTTTGTTCGACGAAGGTATAACGATTCTGCTAAATTTTTCAATTAATTGAAATAAAATATAATATTTCCCCACTTTTTCGTCGTTTTTATATGAAAATGTGTGAATTCATTAAACAGATCATTTCGCCGAAAACACATTTTGGTAAAAAAAACAGCGCAGTGTACAGATGCAGATTCGTGTTTACCTCTATTGCGCTCAAAGGGTGGTATATTATTTTAGATTAATATTCATTATGATCATAGTGGAATGATGCCGTATATCTTAATGTGGTATACGCTGACAATTATCACTATCGCATCGACCATTAGAGAGCGCACTATATTTCTAAATTATTTTAATGGAGGGCAAACGGTGAACATAAAACTATATTTGCTGAGAGAAGACGCCGACTATACGATCGTATGCACCAGAAGAGTTAACATTAAGTTTTATGGATGGGAATGAATGTGTAGTGGCGAATATGCACATGGAATCCAGAAGACTTATTCAAAGTCGCGTGGGCAGCGGCGACTACATGCCGCGGTTACAAATAAATGTGTCGCATGGACCCGGCAGGTAGGGCAGACCAGTCCTAGATGCAATCCGAACCTTTGCGCATGCGCAGAAGACCTGCGCGTATAGCTCTTAGCTCTTAGCTCTTACCTACCCGGTCTCACTGCATTAATGCAGCGAATTTGATTAATTAAACGAGTATCGGATATTATTCATGATTGTGATACGAAAATTATCAACGAGATGAATCATTGAAATCGTTAAATCTACGCCGAGAATGCTATCCACTCTCATTATTGAATAAAAAAAAAGACATCGGTACCATTTTACATTACAGTGTGGGTTACCAAAATGGCGACGGGCGAGTCATCCATTCCGCGATTGGCAAATCCGACATACTTTTGCATAATTTTTCACGTATCGTGCCCTGTCACATGTCATATTAGTTCAATCACGCAACATCTAACCGAAACGTTCGAAAAGGCGTGTGGATGTATTAATTATGTATTCATGAAGAATTTATCACGATCTCATCAAAATTATCACCACTTCGTGTGTTCATGCGAATGATTTATTATTTATTTATTTTTTTGCACGGCCATCGAATATGGATGTACGGTTTTTTCGAAACTGTCAACAAACTTCATGTACAACGAATTTTAATTGGAATGCATGACCGACATACGGACAATTGAGCCGATTCACCGCCACTTTTTTGTGGGTTAAAATGTATTAAACACGGATCTGATAACGCATCTTGTCTTATCAAATCAGTTGTGTAATAATTTATAACGCCGTCGCATCGATATCCGTCGTCGGTTCACGTATCCGTCGACATTCATCTCACGCGTGATCGGATGTGTGAGAATTTCAATGCGACGACGATTATAATTACCGTATAAAATTGTTTAATTACGTGGTTTTTTTATGACCAATTGCTTAAATCGTCATCAAATTAATCAATCCTTTACAAGACAAGATTTTTTTTTCTCTTTAAAAAAAATATTAAATCCGCCTAATATTAACATTAAAAATGATCTTATCCCGTGGAATTCCGAAGCGAAGTACCTCGAGGTCATTGTCGATAAAAGTCTCCCATGTAGAATCAATAATCAAGAAAATCAACATAAGTAAAGCGCTACTTCGTTCTCTTATAGGTAAAAACAACGTCCATTCTTTAAATTAAGAAAACTTATTAATACTGCTATCATCCGTCCTCAAATTCCAGAGCTTCTCAGATCTAGGGCTCGACGCATCTTACACTTATGAACAAAATTCAGAGTAAAATAAATATCACACTACGTACAATTACAAACGCACCTTGATTTATTCGCAAGACGACATACACAAAGATCTTAAAATCATACCTCTTAAAAAGACCTTATTAAAAAATATGCTACTCATATCTAAGTTAACACTTTATGAGCCGTTCACGCCTTTTGGCGTGATTTTGTAGCCAAGCGTTATGAACCGTTCACGCCTTTTGGAGTGAGAGCCATACCCCCACTGAAAACGATGCACAATGTAATTCTACTATTTAACTACAGATGGATACACGTGCATGTTAGCTTGGATTATCATTACATGAAACCATGCGGCCCCCAGGCTAGGTTTGATGTAAAACCCTGCGGCTCATAAAGTGTTAATATTCATAAATGTACAAATATAAACCCTTTTATTTCCTTTCTCGCTAACTATGACTCTGAACACTCCCAATTCTTCCATAGAATTCCCCAACCTAAAACAGTTTTACTTGACACAAAACAATCACTTAAATTTAGCTTCAAACAGTTAAAAGATCATTAACTTCTTAGCAATTTTTAACTAGTTTCTCTTCTTTTCTTCAATTAAATATAAAAGCTACTTTGCATCTGTCTCATTCATCAATGTTACTTGTTTAGATAACTTTTAATACTTTTTTTGTTTCTTATTATGCTTTTTCAAATATTAAAAAAAAATAGTATCTGACTGTTATACAAAAATGTAAATACACAGCCATATATGTTATTTTTATTTTATTTTGTCTTATCTCTATTATTCCATGTTTTCGTCCAAAAGCTGTTAACCACTCGAGCGCCGACAGCTCGTCACCGAAGGTGACAGCTAAAAATTATAATTTAATTAAATATGTTCAACTTATCAATATGTGTACGTTATGAGAAACACAGATAAAATTATTAGACGAAGAGTAAAATAGGCACTCGCACACTTTTGGCTATGCTGATGATCGTCATGGTTCAATGATTAATTTATGAATTGGTTATTTATTTTTGAATCAACACTTAAAATTCCTCCGCAGAGACGATAAGGATGAGGATGGTAGAAAATAATTCGGTTAAGAGGTTGGTTGTCCCCCGTATCGGAAGCGCTATGTCATTATTGAGAGGTGTTGAGGTAAGATAAGAAGGTGGTGGCCACTCTAACCATTTCAGGATTTATTACCGAATGAGGGTCCTCGAAACACGATTTAAATGTGTCAACGGCGATGTATCATTTATTCTGGATCGTGTCGGAAAAGTGATATATTTAAGTTTGATTAGATTTATACAGACTCCGTTTGTGCGTTAGATATGCCGTAACACAAAAAAATCGCAAAAAAAGATTTGATAATGTATAAAAGCCCATTTAAATTTTTTGATGCATTCAAATAAGATCATTTTATCTCGGCGTGTAACTTCAGAACGGCATTAAAGAGAGACTGCGTCGTATATCCATATATTTTTAAAACATTCCTCACAAAACAATCAATAGCTCGTTTCGAAACATTTAACAATCGCGGCCAACATGCCGGACGCGCACGCTACAAATGCAGATATGATTCGAGGCAGAAATGAATTTAATTGATATACGAACGTCAATAAAAGAAGAAGGAAAAAACATTCTTCGTATTGTCGCTTTATTGGATAATAATTGCGGTGATCTGAGGATGCCTTTTATGGGGGCCAAACGCGAGACGGCGATGGCGCAACCCGTTAGGGTCTCATCATCATCGTGTGTTTTGATCTATGCGACCCGTGAAGAAATATGTTAATGCCTATATTTAACCGATATGATTTGGAAGTAATATAATCTCGAATAGTCCGGTGTTGCCGCAATCTAATCGACGAACTGGAGATCCATGTTCCATAAAATATAAAAATGGGCTGCGAAAGATTATGTTGAGTTTGTATTATGAGGCCGCGAAATCAGGATCCGTAAGCGATTACAAAGTTGATGTTGGTGATAGAACTCATCATCATCATCTACATCCCACGTCCTTCCACAGTCGGAAGAAGGTCTCTGCTTAAATACAGTTATGAAGTGAACGAGCTAGATTGGTTTCACGCGTTCTACCATTTAATGCTATCATCGCCGTTCAATATAGCAGTAATTTTATAATGCATATATTTTTTAATTCTTAATAAATATCTCGACTATTTAAAAAAAATAGTTGTTATTCATGATATTCTTCATGATTTATTAGATATTTTGGATTTTTCTACTAATCAATATGACGCGGAAATGACACACACACTCGGAGTTGTCCCGCCGAAGACTGAGGACACGCCGCCGACTACCGACCGAGATCAATTCGCAACACGTGTCACTAGTACATTTCAGTCGCACTTGGCGAGAAAAACATCGCGCCAATGGCCACAGAAATGAAAATTGTTTTTTTAGACAAATGCAAAAAGTTGCTGACATGTAGGACTTATATTCTGTAATGCCAATCACGCATTGTCTTTAAATAAATAAATAAATAAATAAATAAATATTAACACTTTATGAGCCGCAAGGTTTTACATCAAACCTAGCCCGGGGGCCGCATGGTTTCATGTAATGATAATCCACGCTAACATGCACGTGTATCCATCTGTGGTCAAATAGTAGAATTACATTGTGCATCGTTTTCACAAAAAAAGGCTCTCACGCCAAAAGGCGTGAGCGGCTCATAACGCTCAGCTACAAAATCACGCATTTTGGCGTGAACGGCTCATAAAGTGTTAAAGGAGTTATTCGAGAAAATTCAAAATCTCGGGGTCCCAAATAGACCTCAAAATTGGATCGGCACGGCTAGGTTAATTATAAATGTATCTATTTTTGATCAAGCCGATGGATTAAAGATGAATCGCTGAGTTAAATGAGCGTTATTTAAGTAATACTTTTATTCAAGCAATTGCGGAAACTGATCGAGATTATACATTAAGAGAATTAAAATAAATATATCATTTTTATGCAATCAATAGTATCTCAAAAATCATATGTTTAGAATTTACTGAAAAAATCTCAAACTCTCAAACAAGACGAAGATAGATTTTCGAAGAAAAGATGAAGCATTCAATAAACAAATCTAGTTTATAAGAAAAAACCACTATACACACTGCACTCATAAAAAACAGTCATCAATGGATATCAGTAGAAAAGGAGATGACGATAATCCAGAATAATGTTTAAGAATATCGCATGATTATTTAAATACTATAGATATATAGAGATCAGGAATAATACCTTAAATTAATAAAAACATGTTAAGATATTAATCAGTAATTTCAGCAGTCATCATGTTTAGTGTGACATTAAAACGACCATGGGAAATTATTATTCTCTATTCAGTTCACGTTCTAATCATTGCCTTTTATTAAATGTTAGTTGTATCCGAGATTGGAATTAATTATCAATATCGTCCTGATTCCGTTAGATTTTCTCAATGGTTACAGAGCGATCATTTTCTGTGATATTAATCTATTCACTGAGATCAATCTGATGTATCGACAACTGAAACATTCCACGGAATTAAACTGATGACAATAAAAATGCTCACGCACATTTCTTGCACATGAATGCACATGTCGGTTTCTCGTTTCAAATCTCTGACAAGTTTAATTACAAATGCATTCAGTGCAATGGGAAAAACTCGTTTATTATTTTTTTTAATAATCCCATACGACGTAACATGCCGGATCGTGGCCATGTTCAAATCAACGAGTGGGCGTAGAAGTCTCTATTTTGTAATAATGTACGAAATTTACGATTAATACCACCGAAAAAAATCATAATAACACACTTGGATATTAAAACTAATTTAATTTATCAACGTGCACGTAATTTATGTGATTTTTAAATATTGAGAGGGAATAAAAAAATTAAATACATATTTTGTGCTATTCATCGTCGATTGATTGAGCGTTGCAAGAGGAATTGCAATTTTGTACGTTCGCTCACTATAATGCAAGACGCATCGCCGATCGATTATTTATGGGAATAAAATGAAAATAATGCAGCTGTAAAATATATCGTAGTAATTGAAAAATATTTTCTTCGCACAAAAAAAAAACTGCGAATAATCAAAGCCAATCACTCGAAATTCGCATTGGCCGTATTAATAATAAAGATTAATATAGTGCTGAAAAAAATCACGGCACCCTTTTATTTAACCACCGACCGTTTTTTGCATAAGTTTTAATTATAATTCGAGTAACAATGCAATCTGTCAGTGTCATGTTAAAGTCGTAACTGGGAAGTATTATTTAATGGGCGCGAAGATTGATTTATTATATCAATATTAAAGCGTATGCCGGGGAGAAGAAAATGAAGTAGATGATGAAAAAAAAAGACCCACAAAATACCTCGTTAAGCGGTTAAGTGCGTATAAAAATACTGTTTCGACGTATTAGAGGAAATTAGAAATTAACAAACAAGTCGTGTTTCCTGGTAGTTAAACATTTGCCATTTAATTTGCTGCACGAGATTCTTCACGAGAGATGTAAACGATTTGGACTATTGTACGATTGCACAAAAATGTGTATGAAAACTGTTTCTTGACTATGAACACACATATGAGTCAATCTATGCATAGAAAACGAAAGGTCTGCAATGATTGATGAACGTTGAACGTCTCACGCAACGTACCGGAAATTCTTAAATACTCCGTTTGACGCTTTTGAGCGAATATAATTTATCGAATTCTTAGAAATTATTAATAATACATTAAAATCGTGCAATTAATTAAATATCATTATGAAGATTTGATTTATGGATGTGTGATGATTAATTTCGTGGTCTGTAAAAATATTTTGGAGTGTCCGGTATTTTTTTATTTATGAAAACGGAAAATGCGGAAAGAATTTATGGAGAAAAACAATGATTAATGATATCGCATCATACGTAATACATATATTTAAAAAGTATTAACTACAAAATACATTTAGGTAAGGAATTAGAGCTGTCGATGGACAGAACGGAAAATCGTTAACCCAATTTTGGAAAGAGTGCAACATTTAATCTGTTCAAAATATTGGTGAGGCCTGGAGAAAGTTGCAATATCAATCATGAGTAATGTATGAAATAAGCTCATCCCCCGATTGGTTGAGGAGAGTAGTACACCAACCGATTATTCAAGATCTTGTTGAAAAGATCAATGATCTTGTTTAAGAACTAAATTTAAATCTAGAAGAAGAGGATTTCGTTAGTTTGATTAACAGAGATTCAGCAGAAATGAGCATCGATGTATTGATAGAACTTGAGGACGGGCGAAAAGAAGATTTTTCTTCAGAATAAGAGGAATTAATTGAACAACCCAAGCAATTTGAAACTGCAAAGATGGGTGTATATTTAAATATGATCCAGAATGGGTTAGCTGGTCTCAAAGCTCAAAACCCTGATACAGAACGATCTGCGAACGTTACAAAAGCAGTGAATAATGATATTGCATGCTATACTTTAATTTAAGACGAAGAAAAGGGCTAAAAGATAATTGACACTGGACCGATTCTTGAATCTACGTCCATAAATATATGTATGTAGATTCTGTTATGTGCAATATGTCCAATAAATATGTGCAATATATAAAGATCTATTTTAATTTTACCTATGGAAACTGAATTTCCCAAAGCAAAAGGATAAAAACCTTGCATAAATAAATTTAAAAAAAAACCCGGATAAGCTTACCGAGCTTTAATTATTTAAATGCAATTTGTCAATATATTTTATGTTGGTTACATTTTCTGCAATGACACGAGACGATAATGATTTTCGAGTTCTGCCAAAGCGTCTAACACCGGACGAGGCTGAGCCGGGCAAGATTCTGGGCGCAATCGCCCGGAGGGCACTCATAACTCCGGCCGCTGAGTACAAGCGTGCTCATAAAAATGCACGATGGACTCTGGATGGCGACTGATAGGCCTCAATAATGACTGAAATATGATTCCCGGGCCAGGGGTGGTGGCCAGCTAATGCGGCCCCCGCGGGCCCGCTCGCTAATGGACCGGCGCGGGCCGCGAACCGCCCCTCGGCGCCCCTGCAATCAATCGGTGATCCCACCGCGTGATGTATTGACCGGGATCATCAACCGTGCTCCACATATTTTGCATGCGAAATTGGGTTACCGACAGACACCCGACGGTCTCAATCGAACGTTTCCTCGAACATAAATATACATTGATTTTATTAAATGTATTCGTAGACGTTGAAACACCCTCTACGTATAATATATAATTAACTTAATTACGCGTTGATTGCTCCGAGATGCCACGGGCGAATGTATATACATTTGAATTTTTCGGTAATCGTTCAATCTACTATTGTATATCAATTTTTTTTTCTTTTTCACATCACGATTATGTGGCTTTGATTGCTTTTGATTGATAATGCTATCAGCGTATGTCCGCGGCGCTACTTAAATCGCAATCATCTAACCGTATAAATACGATAATGCATATAATGACGAACGGTACAGAGTGAGAATTTAGATAAAAAAATATTGTCATACTGCTATATGAGAACAACTAAGAATATACGCAAATCAATGCAATCTATTTATGTACAGCAATCGAATCATGGTATAAGATCGTATCGTTCCCATGATTAGATTTGGTGGAACTGCTCTACTCACAATATATTTATAGCAGATAAATAAATAAGATGCAGTGCTTGAGAATATATTCTCTAGATATGTGCTCGAATTGAATATTCTGAATAAATATGATAATATTTTAATATTCCATCTGCAAAAAAATCTCGCTTCTTTGATATTTTTAAAATTTTTTTCGGATAAAAATGCTGCATTGATCTAAATAAATGGTAATCCAATGGAATAAGATCGGATGAATATGAGAATTTCATTCCATTCGTATTTCGAGTAATTTTAGCTGTAACGCATTATCGCGTTAATCGATCCGTCACGTCGGCTCGAAACCAACCGTGTCGTCCGAAGGGGGTATATTTAAATGGAAAATAGACCCCAAGCAATACAAGTCAAGATATTGATAAAATATTTATTTCTAAGCGAGAAAAGAAAAGAAGCAATTTCGAGCGAAAAAAAACATTGCGCTTGTGGTTACGGAAGCGACTATTATTGTTTTTATTCTTTTTTCGCAATTGCCGACAACTAAGGTCAAATACAAAAAGTTTGTGATATGTAGGATTTATATTAAAAGAGTTTAATAAGAGTTTAAAAAAGGCAATATAACTTTGTCGTCTAACTATATTTAAGATTTTTTTATTGAATAATTTCTTTACAATCCCACCATACACGCTAAAGGATCTTTTTGATCGTTTGGGTCAGTTACGGCGTTGCCAGTGGTACCTGCTCTTTAGAAAGCCATTGTTTTTGTGACATTGGTTCAAGTAAATAGCCCGTTTCTCATCCCCTTTCACGAAATGTCGAACAAATGTTGATTTTTAATTTTAATAATTCTTGACACATTCGAACCTGTATTTTTTAAAGTCGTGAAGCGGTTACATATAAACTATTTAATCCACTTTTCCTCATTTCTGAGGCACGTGACTATGTGCATGATTCCCCCTATGGAGGACCATGGATGTGGTTTTCATGGTAATATATAGAGAAGTGGTTTACAGTTGCACTGCTGTCTGCTTTTCAGCTTATATTTTTGACAATCCATTTTTTGCGAAATGAAATGAAATGGTCATCAGCCTCCACAGCGTCCACAGTTCAGCGTCACTCAGAATGGTAACCCATCCGAGTACTATCTGCGCTCAGTAGCGGTTAACTTGACAGTCATAATTCAATTATAATTACATTTAAGCTATGACGGATCGATTAGATTCGATATAATCGATATGATAAGGTCGGAACAACCCATATAGATTTGCTTAAATGATGCGGTATCGACACTCTCCGTTTACGAATCTTGGTAATTATTTAAAAATATTTTTGAACCTTAAACTAAAATTATCCGACTGTATCTACTATTTGTAAAATAGAGATGATCGATTTGCCTCTACTTCAATCCATAACACGACATTTTCCTCTCATTTTGGGGTTTATTTTTGATGTAAAAATTTCGACTTAAATTAATTTTAATTTTTGTGATAAAATTCGTATAACATGAAATTTCATAAAAATTGCTTATCCGGCACAAAACTTTCTTTCTGAAATATGTTAAAGGTTGTCCATCAACTAATAGCGAAAGAAATAAGGTAAAGACGATATTTTCTTTAGGTACCCCTTATATTAACACTTTATAAGCCGTTCACGCCTTTTGGCGTGATTTTGTAGCCAAGCGTTATGAGCCGTTCACGCCTTTTGGCGTGAAAGCCATAC
>JAGXCT010032891.1:0-19411 GCA_022495035.1 Philopotamus ludificatus
TTTTTTCGCGGTGCACCTGCAACAAGCTCGCGGTGCACCGGTTAAGAACCACTGTGTTAGTCTATGGTCCATTAATTTGAGATAAGACCCAGCACATTGCGTCTTGATTAAATATCATACGATTTACTGCAACAAATGGCTGGATAAATCGTTTCATGAATAGGCACTCTGAAGGACATTGCTGAAAATTGGAAGCCGACGAACGTTCCTACCCTAATTGCAGACTATGCTATTTTTAATGTTGATGAAACCGGACGGTTCTAATGGTGAAACTTGTCGTGGAGGAAAATTAAGTAAAACCAAGCTCACTGTTCTTTTGATTACAAATTTAGATGGCAGTGAGAAATTTTCCCGGTTAATAATTGAAAAACCATAAAAACCTTGGTGCTTCAAAAATGTTTGAAAAACAATTAATAAGTATATATTTTAGATGCGATGAATTACACTGTTAAGATATGGGATGGAATTAGATAAATAACGATCAAAAACTGTTTTCGAAAAGTTGAAATCGTTAGGGAATATGAAGATAAAATAGAAGATACTGAAGATGAGAGCCTCGGCGGATCCTGGTCAAAAACTAGTAGAAGATATAACGGCGCATGATGCTATTGATGGCTGGGAGCAAATTCCTACCATAACGAAATTACATGGACCCTAACATTGGGTAAGCGAATCGACTCTTGACCAGTGGCAGGAGAAGGGGGTTCTGCCTCCAAAGGGCGGACTACCAATCTCTTTCATGATATCAGAGCCAGACTTAATTGAAGCTGACAAATTGAAAAGTTCTTTCCTGACTTCTGGGTTAGTCAATCCCTGACTTGGCTATTTTCTATTCCTGACTTGGCTATTGGCTATTTTCCGCCAATTTGCTTGGGGGTGTTGCATATCCGCATTGTATATGGACAACGAGCAGCACCTGGTTTTAATGCTACTAAGCTTACTAGAACCAATTATGAGTCCTAAAATCATTTTTTTTAAGATATTAATTTATAAAGAATATTTAAAACGCATTGGGAAAGTGAATAGAATCAGTATTTGAGATCTGTGTATTTTTTATCATAAGAACATGGTAAGCATGACTTGTGATAAAAATGTGGAGTTGTGGGGTTTTACCACACCCTTGTTATTAGGTAGACATAGCTCCATTACATTGCCATCTCTTTAGGTCATTGAACTATAGCTTCAGAAATAAACATGTTCATAATAAAATGGAATCGAAATAAGTTCGAAATAAAAATTCACATAAATTGTTATTTTAATTTAAAATTGGCTAGCATCCATTTTTAGAAGAAAAAGAAAATTATATTTTATAAAATCTGTATTTAAAATTAAAACTACAATTTTATTTATGCACGATTGGATCGATTTTATATTGTAATTAATAATTAAAAATTATATCATTAGGAATACTCTTATTGAATTCCTAATTTTAATAAATTATGTATTTTTTAACGCGATAGTCTTCGAAACTTATTTTTTGCACATACATTTTATATAATTATTAATAATAACTAAACATTTAAATTTTCTAATTACTATTATGGATTAAATACGTATTTTTCAAAATAGATTATTATTGTGACTTAAAAAATATATTTGATTTCAATTTCCTATTTTTAGGCTACTGCTTGAATAAGGAGATAAATCTTAAGATGACGATTTATAATAGAGGTCTGACTCTTAATATTTTTAAGCAATTAGATTGATGATAATAAATTATAGCCAACGAAATTTTAAAAGTAATCAAGATTATATTAAAAGAGGTTAGAAAACGATTTATTTTTATTTAAAGGAGAGTGAGGAAATCGTTCGAATGTCTTAAAAAATATTTATTTAGTGGAGGTAAAGAGAAAAGTTCTGTATTACCATATACAAAAGGTCGCTTTTTGTTTGATGCCTAAGTCTGTTTGGGGCAGGTTTCTATATGCCCTGAACACGTGGTCGCTAGCCTCAGTTTAGGTGTTGGTCCGACGCGAACGAGTATCGTTGTTTATCAGTCAGTGGAGGTAAAGAGAAAAGTTTCCTATTACCGTATACAGAAGGTCGCTTTTCGTTTGCTGGGTTACACTCTGTTTGGGGCAGACCTGCATATGCCCCGCTGGTCTATTTATTCTACTCGATTCGAAAAATAAAAGACACCGTCAACGTTTTCTACAATATTTTGCATCTTTAAAATTATTTTTATTTGATTACGTAAAAAATTAACGCCTTTTTATAACGATAGTAATAAATAAGTATAAATAAAAAATATTTTTGTTCATTTTCTCATTAAAATAATCCATTTAAAAAAAATATATTGATGAAGTCATCAATATCTTGACTTGAATTTCTTGGGGTATCTGAGATACCCCCTTCGGACGACCCGGTTGTTTTCGAGCCGCCATCAGACATTTGAAGAAAAATAATATTATACGCATTACATAAAATGTTATGTAACGCATACACCATGTAAATTAAGGGATGAGTGGAAAAAAAAATAGTTAGTATCATTAAAAAATATTTAATATAAAATCATACATAGAAATTTAATAAATATTAATATTATATTTATACAGTTGGTTTTTTTTTAATATTTTTTCACACTTTCCTTAGAATTATTCATAACAGAGATCCAACTAATGGATTGGAATATAACTCCCAGGGCCGCATTGGAATTATTGCATATGCCAGAAATAATTTCGTCTCATTTCCCAGAGTGTCCCGATGGTATTATATTTGAATTGCTCGAGGATCCTTGAGGCATTCATCAAATTTTCTTTATTTTTATAGCCTTCGCAATTTCGGAAAAAATCTAGCGAGAATCGCTCGTTTGCATATTTCAACTGTTTCCGGGAATGAGGGCTTAAGGGGTTTCGGCACGAATATATGAAAATTTTACTTTCAATGCAATGCCTAAAGCCTCCAAAAGTGTTTCTCACATTAATAATAATATTTTTTTCGCGTATATTCTGCAACTGTATATACGCATGACAAATATTTGACATAAATCTTTTGATCTTTGACATTTTAATACAATCGCGAATCAGATTCTATTGAATATGACGAAAAAAGGGACTACGGTTCAAAGAAAGATCCAAAGCTAGTACCGACGACATCTTCATTAGTGCTATATCCTCTTGGCAAATGTTGACATAGGCTTCCGGTACGGCAGGTGTACTCAATCACGTCTCGCAATCAAATCTTCTACACATACACTATGAAAATATCGAATATATATATTTTTTTATTATAATATTAGATATAAAAAAATAGTTTCTCTTGCGATTTTACGATACTGTCGTTAATTAAATTGCGAAACATATATATGGAACAAAAAGAAATGGAAAGTGGCCAGCCATACTGGCACCAAGCCAGTCGTATACTGCAAAAGCGAAAGGTAACATTTCTATAAAGATATTTTTATGTCTGGAACAGCAGAATTTGGAGTACTAAAATCGAATGCCTTCCGCCATAAAATAAGAAATGTCATTCTATGATGTTTTATTTATATTCTTAAAAAAAATAATACCATAAAAATATATATAGAGATGTTTTTTCACATTATTATGTAATTTAAATTAAATAATATGTAATACTCTATCGATGAAAATCAAAATCATTATATAAGGGTTGAAAATTATTATGTACGGTTTGTATCTTAGCTAAATTAAAATAACAAAATATTTTTTTTATATTCATAGATGTCACTTTACGTTTTTTATATATATATATTTATTTTAATTCATAAATTGGATTTTTACGTCAGATATTGCATCTATTATGTATTTTATTGATGATGAGTGAAGTTGAATTATTTTAGGATGTGAAATATATGGCAAGTCGCTTTATATTCGGGTTAATTTGCACATACGACCACTTTTCCTGCTCATTGAGCGCCCATATGTATGCCGGTCAGTAACAAGTGTGACCCATTCATTATTCAGGAAAGGATTCGACGTAAAAAAATTCGTCTCCGTAGCAAAATAGCCGAAATCCGGGCATCCCTTTCAGGGACATCAATTTCTATGGAGCGTCTTAGAAAGCTTTCCCTTGTCTTTTACATTTTCGCTCCGGCGAACGTTACGCGGCAAATTTCTGAATAAATTCGATTTATAAATATAAAAATTAATCTTATATTAAATAAGTATATTTTTGTTCGGCCTTGATTTTGCCGGAAAATGTATGTAACACGTGAGGCGTGGTCGCATTTCACGTGGATGGGGAGGGTTATGGCGAATGTGAGAAGAATGGGGAATGGAGAATGTCTCTCGGTTCCTCAACAAGTGCCGAAATATGAGACGAGGACATATAACTCGCGAGAAAGACAAGTTTCGAGTTACGACAAACTAAACTCGGAAAACAAAGAGACAAATGGAAAATATTCTCATATCTGATTTGCCATAACAACAAAAAAATATATTATAAATTCAAACCGAGGATTTATGACAAATACTCTTCTAATCCGACATAACGCATACGTTATCCGTCAAAAATACGTGCCTATCTCTGATATTTTTAAGACGAGATCTAAGTTAGCGTAATGATAATTCTGCAGAAGTAATTAATCTTCATTTAATTCGGTGCCATTGACGTGAATTAATATTGCTGAAAAAAAAGATCGGTATTTATTAGTCACAGTGTGTGGAGTCGGCTTAGGGATCACGTGACTCCCGCGGGACCCCATGGCCGATAAATCAGACTGACCTTAATGACTAGAGACACACGATGCTCATTGTCACAGGGTGTTTCGTAAATAAATTTTCAAGACACTCTGTATAAATATGGCTCCTGTTCAGTTATAGGATTATCCGAGTTGCGTAGTCCCGGGATCAAGTTAGCCCGAGTTCATCCTTTCATCTCCCGGGGGTGTCGAGGGATGAATGCCAACTCAGACGATGCTCTTGCAGCTCTGAAACTTCATTAATTTACAACGTGTCACGTTTGCGAATTTATTACCTGGAATTTATGACAGAGATGGCGATTAACAAAAAAAATAAAATCGAATCGACCGACGCACTGTTGCAATATCATGTCGGCGATGTTTCTTCGTTAGTTTCGTCGTTTTGCAAAGCCACAGCGCCATTAATTACGCATTAAACCACGGCCGAAAATAATATTTCATAATATTCGACCTTTACGTGATTATTGGCGAAATTATTACCGCAAATATTGGGGTTTAAAATTAATCCGTCATTCAAATGTTGATTGGACAATCAAAAACATAAAATAATCCGCGAAAGACATCATTATGTATTTTTTATCGAAATCTTTTGGGAAATAATTCAGATTTCGGCATTAAAAATTATACGCTTCGCGGAATTTTCATTAATCGGATTTTCCGCAATTTTCAGATTGAATTTCTGACAGGATATGAAGACAAATGACGCAGATTCAAAAGTGCATAGAGCGACGTGCTATTTTTGTTATTGTTTAATTAAATAGGATTACAGTATCGATCCATAGATCAGACAGAAAAATATTACATTCTATTTATCGATAATCTTTGTTTAAGACTCGATCCATTTCGCTATTGTTGCATCATGTCCAAAAAGCGTGATCAACTCGTGTTATCAACTAGACAGACAGTCTTTATTCCTCTCAAAATATAATTATTCATAATCATTCAGAAGATTAGAAATGATTCCGAAAGAGTGGATGATACGAATCGTACAACAACAACAAGGGAGACATGATGGATTGCTTAAATTATAGAAGAATCAAGTACTGTACTAAAGACTATCAAAGTACACAGATAAGTAGTAGAATATCAACCAATGACTGATCAAATCTTCCCTCTTCGAAAGTATTGCATTGATTTTAAATCCGCGTACGTCTTAGTTTGCAGGCTTAATCTATACAACACGACAAGGAGTCTCAATGTTCCTCAAAATTTGAGTTATCTGAAGAATTTGAGACACACCTTGGTTTGAGACAGAGTGAAGCTCTAGCATGTTTGTTATTTCATGTCTATGCGGACAACATAGATATTGTGGCCAGATCTTGGACAGCTCTCAAGTATGCATGCCATCGAACAATGAGAACGGAAAAGAGTATAAAACTGAGAATACACAGCCCATATGCCAAGGATGAATCCTTGAACCCCTGACAGTCGAAGAGAACAGCTTCGAGGCCGTCCAGAATTTCGGATATCTCGGCTGATTTATTACAAAAAATAATGAAACCAATTTTGAAGTATGAATAAGAACCATGCTGGGGTTTGACAAAACAAGATGAGCGATAACTTGATACCCTGGAGAAGAGAATTCTAAGACGAATATTTAAAGCAATGAGGAGCTGTACCGACTATACAAGGATATACTGAACACAGCTGTCATCAGAGTGGCCAGATTCCTGTGGGGTGGTCACGTGTCGAGGGTGAAGGACAGTCAGAAGCCCCGAAGCAAAGGAAGGCAAAGGCTGATGTGGTTGGACTGTGTATAGAGCGGTACTGCATCATTACATTTAACCGGAAGATGAAGTGACATAGCGGCATACCGGATAAAATAGTGAATGAAGTCGGATGAGGCTAGAGCTCTACAATATGGCTGTTGAGCTCAATACTGCTCAAACGCTTAAAAATATAATTAGTGTTGTAGTATCGGAAGTCGCACGTAAGGTGTTTATTCGATCGTAGTTCAACACCTTACTAGAAGGGATAATAAGAGACTCAAGTGTGGAGACATCCGACATCATCTTAACAAGTTGGTGCAGCTTCGTTCCTATGCGAGCGACATTGACATTGTGGCCAGATTTCAGCCGGACCAAAACAAAGTACATGCTCATACGTCAAGGACGAATTCTTGAACTTCTGAGAGTCTTAACACTTTATGAGCCGCAAGGTTTTACATCAAACCTAGCCTGGAGACCGCATGGTTTCATGTAATGATAATCTAAGCTAACATGCACGTGTATCCATCTGTGGTCAAATAGTAGAATTACATTGTGCATCGTTATCAGAAAAAAATGCCAAGTGGGGGGTATGGCTCTCACGCTAAAAGGCGTGAACGGCTCATAACGCTTGGCTATAAAATCACGCCAAAAGGCGTGAACGGCTCATAAAGTGTTAGGAAAATAACGTTTAATGTATTAAATAGAACGAATCAAGCTGGAAGTCTAGTAAGTTAAACAGGTGATACTTTAAATTTCAAAAGCATCTGCGGTCCAGATACTTCTTCGGAAAGACCTACAGGACCCTCGTCAGGCCCGTTCTGACATACGTATCCGAATCAAAGCAAGATGAGCGACAATTAGATATTCCAGGAGAAGCGAATGTGTCGAAACAGGAAATGGCGTGTCTGAGCTATACAGACTATTCATGGATCTAGCGGTCACAGTTATCATCAGAATGTTCAGACTCATTTAGGCTCAAGAATTCGGGGAGTTGGCTATAATAATTATGGTCTAAAACTGTTTTTATGCACCGATTAAACTAGACCTAAGCTGGTATGTGCAATGTGGGTGGATAGCAAGAGATAGAACTGTGTCGGACTGGTCTGACACAGCTTCATCCTGGGTATACAAGTAAAGCCTTCCTGTCCCTGGAGAAGTGAAAAACCAAAGTTTAGGTGGTTGGAGTTCAGTGGAACGTTCCATCATCAGACTGGTCGAAAGATGAAGCGACGTAGCTGTAGATTGAGCGAGATGGAGAATGGTGCTGGATGGATTCAAGCTATAATTTTTTTGTTTAATTTGTAACTGTTTTATATTCTATGTAAACTGAAGTACCATGCTGTTTTGGTTTCATGAGTGAGATAGAGAGCTAACATATATTCGAATAATTAACTGTAGAATACGGATTAGAAGTTCTCCGTTCTTACATCAGCTAGTAAGCTTGGCGTCTGAAAAGCTCGACGATGATGAGTATTCGAATAATCCATACTTCTTCTGTACTGCTTCGAATCAGCTGTTCAAAGGTTTGATACAGATACTACACAAAAACTGCTGAATAGTAATGACAAAGAAGAAATCGAGCTTAGTAAAAGAAATAGCAAAAGAATTAGCCGCCCAATTTAAATTAGTTTGACTCTTAAAAGAAGAAGAAAAGGGATTCATCACGATTAAAGCCAGGGAAACAAAACAATCTTCACTAGAAAATGAAGTAAAACTAAAAACAATGACGAAGAAGGGATAATCGAACAGCTAAAAAGAAGATGACTCCCAATCAGCCATCTTTCTGGATCTGATGACGATTGATTAATATGTATATATATATTGAGTTTCTTTTTATGAGTAACGAAAACTGCGATCTTGAAATAAGATAAAGATTTCTCGTTCGATCTTTTTCTGTACCGATGATAAAAGCACATGATGTTTTGCCTACATTGAGGAGATATAGTTATCTCTGAAGGAGATGAACGCCATATTGCGTTGTTATTCATAATTTTCGATCAGAAAATATTCGTCAATAAATTCACGTCATTTTCTAAATAAAAATATTCATTTCTCGATTTTTTCATGAATTTGAAGAAAAAAAAATCATATATGTGCATATATTTTCAGCATAGAAACGAGTCATAGTCGACTTGAATCGGGTTCGGTCGGGAGCGTTTTTGCGATTCAATTGCATTTCGCTTATTTATTCAAAATTGCGAATTCCCCATCATTTATTAAATTTTCAATCTGCTATCTGTGCCCAGCATATTCCACAACACGCCAATCAATATCGAAACATGAGGAGAACACACACACAAGTACATACACGTATACACGTCTATACACAGCCGAGTGCTTCAGCTTTTCTTCAGCATTTTCCGAAGCGCTTTTCCCATCAAGCGATCGTTTAAGACGTCTATAAAGTTTTCGATCAAGAGCAACATTTCCCGTGGGGTGTTGGACCGCGTAGTAAACAACCCCACAACCCCCTAATTTATATGTGTATACCTGTGATACTGGAGAGTGTACTCAGTAGGCTCAGCCTCCATATCGGACCGCATACAAATATCTTTCACGCATTGTTTATATTTTTAAAAAAAAAATCTGTATAAAAAAGGTAATTGGTCATATTTTTCAGATAAAAATGTGAAATTTCTCTCATTTTTTTTTACATAATGAGCTTTGCTCATTGTTTTAAATTTTTTTGAGTGATCAATTAAGCCCTGCCTATATTAAATATCTGAGTGTATGAACAGCTCTTGATAAAAT
The DNA here is from genome assembly GCA_022495035.1 of Philopotamus ludificatus. Lineage (NCBI taxonomy): Eukaryota > Metazoa > Arthropoda > Insecta > Trichoptera > Philopotamidae > Philopotamus > Philopotamus ludificatus. Next base: position 9,121 of record JAGXCT010032891.1, read on the forward strand.
GGAGCAAAATTACATAATTTTCGCATCGGATTATTCAATGTGCCAGTTTCAATGGCTTTCGCGTAACTTTTTCAATATCTTCGCTTATAGTTTCGCCGTGGATGTTTCAATGTTCGCTACAAGGATTTGCTCTCTCCTACTCGCCGAATTTTTATTGGCTTATGGCGAAAACAATCCACAATCGAGTCTAAACTCGCCCCGGTCTCCCCTGGGGAACCGCAGAATGCGACCCCGCTCGTAAAGCGTTTGGGAACATCTGTCCGGGGTTTACTTTTTTTATTTTAGGAAATGAACCGAAATTGGGTCTTTTGTTTTAGTTTCTGGCAAGGCTTGTCTCTCCCGCCTGTGGAATTGCTCTGAAAAATATTTTTCACCCTGATCCGATTTGACCAGAGAGCGCCAGTGTTCCCGTGTCACCTTCAGGACGCTTCCAATATTTCTGCTCTCTGGCGTGGAATTACAAGGCGTTTTCTTTTGCACTCTGAGAATTATATCCGCAGCTCCGTGGGGCAATGGAATAACAGATAATTTAATAAAATACAGATAATTTCAATGAACCCATAAGGGCTCGTGGGTAAAATATTTGGGAGTGCTGCAGAATATTAAAAATTAAAAAAGTATATTTTGCTCATATTTTATTTAAAATATAAAAATGAGGTGGGGTGAAAGAAGCTGTGACTACGGTACAATAAGTCAGAAAATATTTTTTTCCTTAATTTGCTAGGGGGTGCTGAGGCTAACTATTTTAGTGCGCTGCTATTATAAGGTTATCCGGAAATAAATCATTATTTTCGGACATTCCTTAAAATCTTTTGTAACCTTATTTTTTTTAAATAATTTACTTACTAATGTAAGGATATAGAATCCGGAATATAATTAATCTCATTACTTACAACCATTCTCTATCTCTCACGATTAATGATATAAATAGTTAATAAAATAGGGGGGATGAAAACATATTTCTCCATTCAGTAGTTTATTTTTTTCTTCGGTGATTATAGTTTTGGAGACATATATTGTAGTTTTGAAGAATAATTATTTTTCTATTGGATAAATTCGGATGTTTCTCCTTCAGCTTCTCATTTAATGTATCTTATTGTCAAGAATAGACTTCTAGAATTATGGATTTGCCTAGTTTTATAATCTATAGTGAATACTTTCATTAATATTTCACCAAATGCATAGAAGAATCTTCCAAAGTGTTACCATTGGCTTTGGGTTTGGAACTGGTGTGTGTAGGTAACATGCATATTAGTTCAATAATGTAAGTTAAGCACGACTGAGCTAAGTTAGTAGTCGGATAGGTGTCGGACGAAAACTTTAAATTCAGGGAATTCTTTATAACTATGACCAGGGGGTATGTAAGTGGAAGAAACCCATTACCATGTTTTATAAAAGTACAATAAACCCCCTCTACAGTAAACGTCCTCTCCTATAACGTCCCCCCCTATAACGTTTGCGGCAGTTTTTTCCTATTCAAACTCCCCTATAACGTACATATTTTAAAACGCTAAATAGAATTTTCATAATTTTTTTTTATAATTTTATAAAATTAACTAATAAATGTCATACGATCTTCCCATGGCAAGTTGTGGAAGATTACAAGCCAGCTAAAATACGAAAGGATATCCTATGAGTCGTCATTTGCGCTGGTAACCAGTGATAATGTAAAAAAAAAGAAAATAAAATGCTTGATGCACTGATCTCCTTCAAATCGTAATAATTACCCCCCCCATAACGTGGAACCCATCTTGACGTTATAGGGGTGTTTACTGTATTTACGTAGCTAGTTTGGCATCTTTGGAATTAATTAATTTAATGCCATCTATCCTTCGTTGAATAAATAATTATAAAAGAACAATATAAATTTTAAACACCTGTAATAATATTAAATAAAATAATCAGTGTGTTGTTTTTTAACACTGGGGGGAATATGAGTGTAAGAGACTCATTCCCCTTGCATCTTTGGAATTTTTATATGGGTGAACGGCGCTTTGGAATCTTTCTGTTATGCCATCCATCCATCAAAGTCCAAAATAAATAATTAATTTCTCCGGTTATAATCTGCTGCAAAAATAGTTGTGATAAGGTTCGCAGATAAGATTCGCAAGTGAAAATCTGCACACGTCCTTTCGTCATTCTTAGTTATATTCGATAAGTCCATACAACACTAGAATACTCATCCTGATTATTTTACCTAGGCATTTTTAAAAAAAAATCATGTGTTGTCGATCTTGAAGGTATCTAATTCTAATCTATTTGTATCTAATTCTTCGTAATCGATACAAATAAATATTTCAGCATGCCTTTATCAAGTTTAAGGGAATCCCATACCACCAGATTTAAATCGTCAAAATCAAATTTGATATTTGTTTTCAGTCAGGACTGGTCCATAAACCATGTTGATAGTTTTTGTCGCCTTGGCGGCGTTTAAGCCCTGATCATAAAAATCAAGCGTTTCTTCGCTATGATGACTCTCGAGACTCTACTCTCGTTTTCCTTTGACCATCACATCAACACCGGTATAATTATCATTTGATAACCGAAGACAAGCTCTGCCTCGAGCATCACCGACTTCAGACCGCAGACTGGTATGTTATCGTAGAGCCCTCAGCCGGCCTCTCGTCAGAGATCACCAGGAAGAGTACTTCTCTGCAAATACTCTCGGCATCCGACTACCACGAGTGCCATTAATGCCAGAGATCGCCAAGCAGAGAGTATTAGGTGCTGCACGCGTCATACTTCATCTCGGATTTTATAATAAGCTGTCGGAACAATATCTTCTCGTAACTTGTCTTAATTCATAGATACCGTGTAACAATAATAAGAAACCCCTAAACTGTTAACCAATAAATGGTCTATTTTTGATATGTTCGTTCCTTTTCCTTCTTTTTAGGGTACCCTATATTTAACCCTTTCAATGCGGCGGGTCTAAACGCGATTCTGCATCTGAGTGCGGCGCCGACCACAAATTATTTTTTTGGCGACATAATTTGTATCTGCTACCGCTATATTAGACCATTTTCTCTATAAAGGATTTTATGCTAAATACGTTGATAAGGATATGTTCTTCCACATCTCAACTAAAATAAACTCGATTCATTATTTTCATGAAGAAGAATCGAACAAAATATCAATTGCTCAAACAGAGATTAAGTGAGAAGAAAATGGACCTAAATTAATAAACAAATTTTAAATATAATTATAGCATTTTAATTAAACCTTAAATAATGTTCGTGGAATTTTCTTGCCGATCCCTGCCGGCCCGACAGCCGAGATACGTCACCGATACTACCGCGGGCCGCGCGAAGTTTATACAACTTTTTCGTTATAAGTCTTTTTTTTGTTAGCTGTGTTTATTAGCTGATTTTTAAAACAAACACCATCACTTAACTCGGTCTAGTTTTCATGTAAGCGGCCGCACCCTGGACACGATTTGTATACGCATGTACGTCATGCGCCCCGCACTAAAAGGGTTAAGGAGGTCTTTCTAATGATGAAAGATTGCTATTGTGCGACAAGATCGATAATAAATTGCGACTTGTCATTAGCAGATAATGCATAGAGAAGATAAGAACGAATACCAAGGCAAATCCTCTCTTACTTGCTTAGACACAGTCGAAATAATAACATCCGATACCAACAGTGGTCCAATGCGTCCGACGTCAGCAATAACCAAAAGAAGGAAAACTCTTAACAAAAAACTGTATACGAAGACGGCATGAGACATACAAGGGGAGCCTTCACGTCATGTGTTAGACTGTTTCATTTGGCCACGACTACCATTCGGGAGTCTGGAAAATTGTGAGTCAGTGTCTCGTAATGATGAATGATAATGATACAAAGATGTTTATTTTAACGTATCTAGACATTGACGAAATTTAAACGAGAGTATACGAAAACTGGATTACTTTCTGGATAACTTTTAAATATAAAGCTAATAAATCCTGTAATCTTGTACGACGGCTTCATCGATCTTTTTCGTTGATATCTCATACATTTATGTCATTATGCCATATCTAAAAGAAAAAGTCTTGAAAGTCCATTTCAAGGACTTACGAGAGTTATATTCTTATCCATGAATACAATTTTTTGAGCGTTAGATTAATAATAATTTGAAAAAGGTCTCGAGAACACGGATAATGCAGCGAATAGTATCTTTCAAGCTTAGCTTGCTTCATCCAAATTTACAGAACTATTGTTAGCACTTGCAAATATTCAAAACAGCTTCACCATACATTTCATCCGGATTTTTTTACAGCATTTACGATACTGTTGCCCTTATTATACTCTTAACCCTTTAATCGTCAAGCCAATTATATGGATTTTTACCGTACGCCGTATAACTTCAAATAAAATGAAACGGCTAAACATATCGACATTCTAAGAATCACATTGCCTTCAAACGATGTATCTGCATTAATTTTCATTAAAAAATATTATATTTGTTTTTAAATAAATTCCGTAGTAGCGTTTGCCGTAGCGCTGTTGGTTAGCCGGTTTCGCGTGCCTGCACGCTGTGGCGTCTGAACGGGTAAAGTATGATGTGATCGCCTTTTTTTAATATGGGTCTCATTAAATTATATCGCTGTGTTTGCAAGGGAGATTTGATCTAAATGTAGCTCTTTAGTTTTATCCATTAAGCGAAAAAGACGGAAGATAAATGCACAAGTTCATCTAATATTACTAACAAATGATCAAAGTATGACAAATGGTCTGAATAAATACTGATTCACCATATTATCAATGAAACATGTCCATAAACCGTTAATCTATAGTAATATTATCTCAATCTATTTATGTAATTAATGTGTCAAGATTAACGTGGCATCTGAATTAATACTGACAACGATGATTGTGAAACAGTATATTGTAATAATTATCATCACAATTCTTGTATAAAAAATTATCTTTACATTTTTTTTGCACGGCTATCTCTGGAATGTGTGCATGTATCTTTTTGTTTGCCCATTATAAGATTGTATCTGGATGTGTACATTGTAATGGTATTGCAAATCTCGCGGATATATTTGAGTGCATAAAATTTTCAAGACACAATCGGGGTCGTGTATCCGACGGGGAGCGTTGCGCGATAGCGCACGACTGGATCTCCAACCCTCGCGGGCACATCTCAATTCGGCGTGCCGGGAAATTGGCAACATTTTCCGACGCAATTATCTCGAAATGGCGCGAAATAATTTGGGGGCGCCATTTAAAATGGCGTTACTTCACACTTTACACTTTTATGAAGTCGTAAAGGCGCTGTCGCCCTTTGGCGGTTCGGGAAATTCCGCGGCGTGAAATGTGTGCCGAGATTTAGAATCGCTAGAATATAAAACAAATATATAAATGCTCAATGATATAAAATATTAAATAAACCAATGTCGTGGGTTGGAGGTAACAATCTGTTGATATAATGTAAAGGTGGAGTTTAACAAATGATACTAAAACTATGGCTATTAGCAAACAAGTTTTAGAACCTTACGCGGCGAATAGATCCAGCAAGCTATATATTAGCTGTAGTAATAAGTCTTGTCGTATTTTCAAAGGGTAGTTTTAAAATCAGTTGTTTTTAGTCCTTTGACAAGTCTAGACGTATTATTTTTTGTTGTGCTTGTCGAGGCACGTCTCCGCTTGTGTTAAATACAAAAAAAAATTTACTCGACCCAATAGCAATGGTCGAATTTTTTTCTTTAGAAGATCATTTGCAAAACTGCATACTCTTTCAGTTTCACTCCAAGAAAAACGCAACTAACGCTACAAAAAATATTTGCGACATTTATGGAGACGTATCAGATGTCAGAAAATGTCAACGCTAGTACAGAAAATTAAAATCAGGAAATTTTGACCTAAAAGATGAGCCTCGAAGGGGACGACCCTGTACAGTAAATAGGGCCATCAAAAAATCTGAAACTAAAAAAAAACCAACTATAGCCATCAAAGAACTGTCAAATATAACCGGCACAAAATAGTCCATCAGTCAGAAGTGTCTGAAAAATGGAAAAGATTCGAAAAGAAGGAATTTTAGGAGACTCCTCCACGATAATGCGCGTCCCCATGTCGCAGATTTGTCCCTGAAAAAAATGATGATTTGAGCTTTTGATAGCTTTACTGCATCCTGCTTACTTGCCAGATTTAGTCCCTTCAGACTACCATTTGTTTCGTTCTATGGAACACTTTTTTTTTAAAAAATAAATCATTCCAAACAGAAAGTGACGTGAGATCGGCCATTTCTGTTTTTTTATTTCCAAGTCAGCACAATTTTTTAAGAAAGGTATTTTAGATTTGGAAAATAGATGGCAGAAGGTTATATAATACAATGGTAACTATTTTTTTGAAATAAATCAATAAATGTATAAAAAAATGAATTTGAATTTTATTAAAAAAATACGACAAGACTTTTTACTACACCTAATATTTATAACAACTCCTAGCAATTTATTACATTTTTTTCATATTATTTTGCGATTTTTGGGTGTTCTCATATACTGCGTAAAAATCGTAAAGAAAAAGTAGCGCACAAAAACAGGTTTGACCGTACCTAGGTACACAAGTTCGAACGTAAGTTCAGAGGCAGAAAATATCTGGACCAAGGTTATAGGTTCATCTTCGAACACTGGAAACGTATGTTTTTCTGCACGATTGTAAAATATGGACATTTGTTGCAGCGAACAATACTTTGGACACATTCGTAGACCAAATTATTGTCTTCTAGTAGTCTGTAGACCATCATGCTGGGTAAAGTAGAAGGTAAACGGTGGATGAAGCTGTAATGGCTCTACGACATTTGCAGAGGGGTTGCTAACTGTTGTAGAGCAACCCCTCTGTAAGGCCTAGAATTGTTCCAGCTCTTCAAAAAGAAAAGCAGAAAAAACAAAAGCTAGAAGATTGTGGACGACCGAAAATGGATAAGGCAATGGAAATATTATCTTCAATTAAATACTTCGGATTAACATTTTTTTAGATCTATGCGGCACTTTTAGATGAAAGAAGAGGGATATTTTCGACACCGAAAAATTGAGTATCGCCTTCGTCAAAGTATCCCCTTCTACAGACCATCGTAGAGTAAAAAGTGAAGCTGTTTGGGAAGAGAGAAGCTGTCGCCGCTTCGTACAATCGTAACTCAATCAGGTCGGCTGGTCCAGAATCGTTCCAGCTTGCAAAAAATCGACATATTTATGGAGAAACGATAAAGACTAGCAGATTGCTTACGTCCAAAAATGGACATAAAGAAAAAAATAGTTAATCGAGACTGATCCATGTTAGTATTTAGATAAGTTACCATTCCAGTTATATTTAAGAATTCTAGGAATTCATTACCCAAGGGCTGATTTTGGGCTATACAACCCACCACCCTCGTATAACCCATCCGTTACGGTGACTTGAAAATGACCGCGACAACCAATATCTCAGATACCACAATTTCAAGTTAAGATATTAATAAATTTTTCATCAATATCTTGACTTTTTTAAATAATGATTTTTTTAAACTAATAAATATGACGCATAAATGCGAACGATCTCTGCGATATTTCGAAGCAGACTGAGCTCTCGCAGCACGTGTCACTCACACGTTTTACTAATATCGTACAGGATGCGAGCGAGAAAAAGCATCGCGCGTGCGGCAACAGCAGGGATTATTGATGTTTTTTTACGCAATTTCTCGCAGATAATAAAGGACAATAATCGTTTACAATATTTATTTTTTAGACTTCTTTAGACAAATACAAATAGTTTGTGACGTAACCTAACCTAAACTAACCTGACAAAATTTGAGATTTCCATCGGCCCGTTTAGGTTAAAAATTTTACCTAACCTTTATACAATAAAATAAATTAATAAATAAATAAAAATATACATTGATATTTTATAAAAAAATGTGGAATCACATTAATCACCAGTTAACAGATCAAGGATGAAAAAATCTCTTCTAAACTATATTTTCTATTGAATTTTTACTTAGCTTCGACATTTTATTTTGTTTCTGTGATAAGAAATTACGTTTTACTGTTTCAATGCTTATGACTTTTCCTAATATTGACAAGACGTCATCCTTTTGTGTTTTTTTATTAATTTTTTGTAGTGGAAAAATTAGCAAGAAACGATGCCTGGCAAATACGGAGGCTAAGGCAGCACAACAGTTTGATTCATTTAAAAATCTCTCACAGTTTTTAATTTTTTCCCCAATTAGAAATCGCCGAGCATACGTAGAATCCTTTTGGCATTGAACCAGAAAATAAGCATCCGATAGATAATCGCCAGGAATTTCAAGATATGTCAAAGCCAAGCATATAAACAAAAAACTAGTCGTTTCAACTGAACTCATATAGCCCCCAAAATTAAAAAAAAATCAAGCCTTGAATATAATTTGATTAATATTTTTGTTTAACGTTGTTATTTATATAGGTTTATATAATGTAATGGTATATGTTAATGTCAGCAAAATTATTTTCTGGATTTTATAGAGATTTATTTTAATTTTTGTGTAAATTACTAAAAAAAATATGCTGTATCTAAGTGAAAATTCAATTATTTAATAAAATAAATAGTTTTTATTATTTTAATTATTTTCAGTATTTCCGGAATCAATTAAGGACTCTCCGGAATCCTATATACGAATATTAATATGTATTATTAGTAATATTTAAACTTACAACTCGAGGGACATGACACAGTACATAATCTAAATATATATAGTTTTTCCAAAAAAAATCCTTTATCGTTCAATTATTTTATGAGGATAGCTTGTTTTATAGACTTTCCAATAATAAATTAAAACTATATTTTATAAATAGTTTTTTAATTAAATACCTTAAATAAACTAGTTTATAGATAAATAGTACAATAGTATATAACAGTAAAAATATAAAATATAGTCATAGTGGAATCATTAAATCAAATAAGTCCATAAACCAAAATATACGCGGATGCAAAGACTCGCAGAATTTAATGGCGCCGGAATATTTAACGATTTGATTTGATTTATTTTATATGACCAAACAGTCGAATCATCTCCGTATTCATATATTCAAAGAAGACCATACCACCGAGGCACGTGACCACGGCACAAACATAACTTTGCTCTTTTCCTGCAGAGTGTACCATTAAATTTAAGACGTCCATAAAGCATGCATTACACCATTACGCTTTATCATCTCCGAGGGCTGGATTATTATGCTATATTTACAATGGCGCGGTTTAAAAATTAAAATTTTACTCCTATTTAACGTCAAAAAATTATGCTACTTTTTTTTAAGCGTAATTTATTCATATAAATGTACGTGAGCCGTTGCCGGAACGATAATTCAGCGTCTACGTTGGCTGTGTTTTAATTCAAATTTAGTTCAAAGCTTTGTTTTGTGGAAAATAAAAATGTTTATGGCTATAAGCCCAAGGAGCGCTATAATCTCTCCTTATTAACATCTAAGATTTGCATCCAGTAATTATAATATCATTTATATAAATATTGTTGTTGAAAAAATAGGTTATTTAAATTTTAGTTAATAAACTAATTATTGAGTTACAATTGTACTACCCTAGAATCTAGAATTTTGAAAAATTTTGAAATCTCAAGGAAAGAATACCTTAAACTATTTAGTATAATATTCTGAAAATCTTGTTAAGCCTTCTTTATCGATTATCTTACGTCAAATTAAACAAGAATCTGGCAAACTCGCAAAAGTTTCAAGATGATTTTAAATTGGAATAACTTGTCGATTTTGAATCAAAATACTGGTTTATGTGGCTTTTAAATTCTGGCACATTTCTCTTAGGGTTTACTTCATATACATGAGAAGGCACTAATCAGTAGATCCCTTGAGTTTATGTCCTGAATTTTGTTAAATATTTTTTTTACGTTTTAGATGGCATAATCGTGATAAATTATGATTTTTAATTCTATTTAATGACACTGGGTTTCAAATGTAACTGTATTAAGGATCATTAAGATGTGAGTTTCTGCGGCAATTCCTTAATAGTTAAACAAGGATCTGATGCAATCAGAAATTATAATACGTCACCTTCGAATTTAGAGGTAGTCCTCATTTTGGTTAATTTTAAATTTCTATTGGTATCAACTACTGAAAAGGACTACCCCAAGAATTAGATGATGATATCCTGAAGGCGATGGTGAATTTAAATCCTTGTCAAACAATCGAGGAATTATCATTGACGATTGCCTGACCATGGTCTAAAGCAGTGCTTCCCAAATTATGGGCCGCGGCTCTCTGGGGGGTTGCAGGATTCCTCGCGGGGGCCGCGAAAAAATCAGTACAAAGTACAAATATTCATT